>JAUKPS010091185.1:0-33988 GCA_032273165.1 Chlorellidium tetrabotrys | reverse complement strand
ACTCGGCGCAATTGAAGATTTATGCGCTGGCGATGATGAAGGCATTGGGCGACTTCCAGACCATCAGGCTGACCATTGTGCAGCCGCAGGTAGGCGCTAACCGGACGTTTGAGATGACGCTGGCCGAACTTAACGAGTGGCGCGATAGCGAACTGATGACCGCGGTCAATGAGATTGCGGCCATGAACGCTTACCCGACACCTACAAAGGACGCCTGCAAGTATTGCCCTGCGAAGTTACACTGCCCAGCCCTGCGCGAGAAGGCTTACGAGTTACCGCTGGCGCCTACCAAGGAACTCAGCGAGAGCGAGATTGCTACCTGGTTGGAGCAGGGCGAACTGGTGGAGGCGTTCTACGAGGAGCTGAAGAAGGTGGCGACCAAACGCCTGGAGGATGGCGCGGCAGTGCCAGGTTGGAACCTGGTCCCGAAACGCGCTATCCGCAAGTGGAAGGCAGACATCGACATCAGCGAATTACCAATTGAAACAGCCAAGCTGTACAAGAGCGAGCCAATCACGCCAGCGCAAGCTGAAAAATTACTGAGCAAAGATGACCGGCATCTGCTCGACGATTTGACAGAGAAGGTCTCTTCTGGGCTGACTCTGGCAAAGATGGCGGAATCCTCCGACATCTAACACTGTGCTAACGCACGAAACTTAGGAAACTGAAATGCTAAATTTATCTTCTAACTCTGGATCAGGAAACAGCTACATCCGCTTTGCACCACAGGCCAACGCCTGGACAAACCGCGATGGTGAGGAAATCCAACTCAAGAAGGTGGTCATGGACCTGGACTCGGTGCAAACAGGCTGGCTGATGATTGGTGCTGGTGTACGCGATTGGCAGCCGGATGTGGTGTTGGGCGCTAAGAGCCAGTCGCCTGGCGAGGGCTACAAGCGCGGGTTTGTCGTGACGCTGTACTCAAAGGAACTCGGCCTGGTCGATTGGAGCGCCAATGCCTACGGTCCATGCAAGGGCTTTGAGAAGATCTACAACGAGGCCGACAAGGCTGCCGGTGACAACGCAGGCAAGCTGCCGGTCATCGAGTACGTTAACTCTACGCCTGAGAAGGTTGGCAAGGGCAACACCCGAGTGCCGAACTTCAAGCTGGTGTCGTGGGTGGCGCGTCCCGCTGGCATGGATTCCGATGGTGGAGAGTTTGCCGAGCCGGAGCCAACGCCAGTACGCAAGGCGGCCAAGCCAGCGCCTGCGCCTGTGATGGATGACGAAGAGTTTTTCTAACCAGTAGTCTGGTGGCCGGTGGCTGATCCCCACCGGCTTTTTTTTCCTCTAAAAATTGAGAACAAGAAAATGGACACTGAAACAATAGCCAAGGCCCTGGGCAACGCCAAGAAGGTCAATGGGAACTGGCTTGCAAGCTGCCCTGTACCTGGCCACGGCAGAGGCAACGGGGACAAGAACCCGTCTCTTTCCATCAAGGAAGACAATGGAAAGTACCTGTTCCACTGCCACGGTGGCTGCGACCAGCACAGCGTATTTGACGCGGTACGCGAACGCAACCTATTGCGAGCACTTCAGCGCCAGGAGTACAGTCTCGCGCTCATTAAAGGTGAATTGATGACTATGCCAACGCTGGAGCAGGAGTGGGAGTACAAGGACGAGCAAGGCGATACGCTGTTCGTAAAGCGCCGGTTCAAGACCAACACCGAGAAGGGTAAGACGTACTCACTGCACAAGGTGGATGCAGCAGGCAACCGCAAGGGCAGCATGACAGGTGCGCGGATAGTGCCTTACCGGCTGCCGGAACTCATCAATGCCAGGGAAGCCGGCCGCGCCATTTACCTAGTGGAGGGCGAGAAGGCTGCGGATGCCCTTGTCAGCATTGGAGCCATTGCCACAACGTCTCACGCCGGTGCAAGCCACTGGCCGGAAGACATTACCCAGTATTTCACCAACGCGGTAGTGATAGTGGTTCCGGACTGTGACGCTCCTGGCTGGAAGTACGCCAAGCGGGTGGTGGAGGCGCTATTACCTGTTGCCAAAGCAATCCGAGTGCTGGACCTGAACCTACCCGAACTTGGGGATGATGCTTACGAGTGGGTTACGGATGGCGGGGATCGGGCTAGGCTTGCAGAACTCGCCAAGGCGTTGCCCGTCATCACAGACGTCAACCAGGTGCATACACCCGAGTGGATTGTTCCACGGGAAACTACCGAAGTTACTGTAGAACCCGATAACTTAGATAGAACTGATGAGGCGCCAATCTTGATCCCGCGTCAGCTACTTAACATCGAGCCTTGGGACTCGATTGAGGATGAGCCGGTCGAGTGGCTGATTGAGAACGTCCTGCCGAAGAAGGCTTTCGCTGCGCTGTACGGGCCGCCAGGGTCATACAAGTCATTCGTGGCGCTAGACATTGCCGAGGCGGTGGCGACGGGCAGGACGTGGATGGGGCGGGAGGTGCAGTCGGCAGGCGCTGTGCTGTACATATGCGGGGAGGGATTCGGAGGCATCGGCGCACGCATCAAGGCCTGCAAGCTGCACAACCACACGCAAGCTGGCGCCGAAATCTACGTCATCAGGGCCGCCATCAACATGAGGAGTAGCGCAGAGGACTTCGACCTGCTGGTGGCATCTATCAAGGACCTGATGGAGAAGACCGGCGTCCAGTTTGAGCTGGTGCAGATTGACACCTTAGCCAGAGCGTTTGGCGGTGGCAACGAGAACAACTCGGAGGACATGGGAGCTTTCATCCATAACGCGGGACGGATTCAGCGGATGCTGGGCTGCGCCATGATGGTCCTGCATCACTCGGGTAAGGATGCTACCAAGGGATTGCGGGGACATTCCAGCCTACTCGGAGCCGTGGACACCCAACTGGAACTGCTGAAGATTGATGCAACGCCGAACCCGTCCAGCCCGATAGCTGGCAGTGGAATCCTGACCATCAGCAAGCAGAAGGATGGTCAGGACGGGCTGAAGATTGGCTTTGAGATGGTCAAGGTGGAGATTCAGAGCAGCCAGCTAGGGTTAGCAGACGCGCAGATCAGCCTGGCGGTCAGGGCCAGTGACGAGGCAATGCAGCAGCAGGCGCAGGCTGATGCAGTCCAAAGACAAGACAAACCACGCAAGCTGCAAGAGAACCAGCAGGTCGCCCTGAACGCTATCCACAAGGCACTAGAGAAGAATGGGCACATGACAAATGTGGGGAACGAGCGCCACAAGACAGTGTCTATCGCAGAGTGGAAAGAGGAGTTCGTGAAGCTAAAGGGTGACAGCAGCAGCATAAACACGGACTTTTACAAGGGCAAGAAGTCGATGTTCGCTAAGGAATTGGTGGGCTACCATAAGACGGATGTAGCGGAATACGTCTGGGTTATCTACCCTGACAAGGACAAAGATGAGCCGTTTGTGGCTTCATTCTGATAGCCGACTTGTGAAGTTGGCTATGAAAACATGGCAAGCTGGCTATGTACTTTTGTTTGAGAAACATAGCCGACTTGTAAAAACATGGCAAGCTGGCTATGTGCAAGTCGGCCAGAAATAGGTAGTCGGATAGCCGACTTTCATAATATTGCTTAATGCAATATGAAGTCGGCTAGTCGGCTATCTCGGAATTTTGGAAGTTGGCTATGTTTGAAGTCGGCTATGGAAAGGTTTAGAGATGGCAACGAAGAAACTTACGGATAGGGACGTTTTCCCGTCGGACCCTTTTAAGGTCTTTGAGCACTCGCTGATGGTTGAGATGGAACTGGCGAAGCTGGAGCATGAGAAGACATGGGGCATTGACCGAGTGATTGACCTGGTGGATGCAGAGTTCCGCAGGAAGTTCAACGCGCAGCGGGAGCGAATCTGGGAGGCCAGCAAAGCGCGTGACGAGGAACGGTTGGAGAAAGCCATCAGGGGAATGATTGCGGCCTACAAGGCGCTCACCAGATGGGCGACTGAGGCAGGCATAGAGCAGATGCCTAAAATCGATTGCATGGAGCGAAGGATGGCCGACGGGAGCCTGATGGTCATCGTGAGGGACAAGCAGATGGCTACCTGGTACGAGCAATTCCGCAAGGAGCCAGGCTCACGCTCGATCTGGACACTCGCGGAACTGGAGGTGGTGATGACGGGTCCGACGCTGACTCAGGTACGCGAGATCAAGGCAGCGATTCCTGGTTCGACAATGGTTCCCGTGACGCCGCAAGGTTCAAGCGGGTTTGAGGAGATGGAGAATGACATCGACATTAGCAAGCCGTTCAAGGGCGGGAAGATGTTTGATACGAAGGCAGCAGAAAGGGTTAAGAATGAGCGCAGGACGTGATTTGTGGGATGAGGTGGTGCGTAGGGTGCTTGAGACAACGAAAAACGCTTGGAGGGTCATGTAATGCCTGGGAATCCGAAGGTGAGAGCAGATATCGCGCTGCTGGAGGACATCGATGACGAGTTGATACTGTCGATGTTTGAAGAAGGACGCAGCAAGGCAGACATATGCCGTGGCCTAGGCATAGGTCGGCGTGCGCTCGATACGTGGATATCGGACAACGACTACGAACCTATAATTACGCGCGCGCGGGTGGAAGCGGCCTCGCATTTAGCCTGCGAGACACTCGCTATCGCGGACGGCATGGACGTTGACAACGGCCAGCGCGACGTGCAGCGCATCCGGACGCGGCAGTGGCTCGCGGAACGCTGGGATCGCAAGACATACGGCACTGACAAGGCGCAGGCCGTTAACATCAGCATCCAGGGATTGCGCATGGAGGCGCTGCGCCACGTCGAGGTGGTTGAGCAGTTATCCACAGACCGGATGCCAAAGTTATCCACAGAATGAGCGCATTTGCTCAAGGATTAAGCAGAAACACGCATAATCACCCTGTTTTCATTCACATAATGGACACTGTGTTAAGTAGTCTGCTCGAACTAAGTACAGACGCGCAGTGGAATACTCAATGGAATCATAGGCTTACGCGCACCACGTCGCAACGTCAGAGGGGACGCAGCCAGTGCTGAGTTATCCACAGGCTGCGCCCTGGCCGCGGACCGCGCCGACCCCCCCCCCCGTGGGGCGCTGGCGGCGGGGCGGTTGTGGCAGCACCCAAACACCTACCGGATGAACGAATGCACACTAGCGACTATCCGATAGGCTGGTGACTATCCTCTGACCCCCCTACCCCCTACCTGATTGCGCCCTATGTCTTCCAAAAAAAATTTAGCAACTCCCGAGAACCCGTTTATCGAGTTCGCGCTGCGGTATCGAAACGACCCCGTGCTGTTCGTCAAGGAGGTGCTGAACACCGAGCCGGATGTATGGCAAGTAGAGTTCCTGAATCACATCGCGGCAGGCAACCGACGCATCAGCGTGCGCTCAGGCCACGGCGTGGGCAAGTCAACGGCCAGCGCCTGGGCAATGCTGTGGTATCTGTTCCTGCGGTTCCCTGTAAAGGTTGTCGTTACAGCGCCAACGTCAAGCCAGCTTTACGACGCCCTGTTCGCGGAACTGAAGCGGTGGGTTAAGCAGTTGCCGCCGATGCTGCAGGACCAGTTGGACGTGAAGCAGGACAGGGTCGAGGTGAAGGAAGCGCCGAACGAGGCATTCATCTCGGCCAGGACCAGCCGCGCAGAGCAGCCCGAGGCACTGCAAGGCGTCCACAGCGACAACGTCATGCTGGTGGCAGACGAGGCATCCGGCATCCCCGAGGCGGTGTTTGAAGCCGCAGCAGGCTCGATGTCGGGTCACAAGGCGGTGACACTGCTGCTGGGTAATCCGGTGCGCTCCACGGGTTTCTTCTACGACACCCACAACCGGCTGAAGGATGACTGGATCACCATGAAGGTGTCCTGCGCCGACTCGCCACGGGTAAGCCAGGCGTACCTGGAGGAGATGAAAGCGCGCTACGGCGAGGAGAGCAATGCCTACCGGATTCGCGTACTTGGCGAGTTTCCGCGCTCAGATGACGATACTGTCATCCCGATGGAGCTGCTGGAGATGGCGCAGCAGAGGGATGTTGAGCCCAGCGCGTCAGCGCCAATGGTCTGGGGTCTGGACGTCGCCAGGTTCGGGTCGGACAGGTCGGCACTCTGCAAGCGTAAGGGGAACGCCGTTACCGAGCCAATCAAGACGTGGAAGAACCTGGACCTGATGCAACTCACGGGCGCGGTGGTCTCCGAGTACGAGTCCCTGCCGCCATCCGAGCGACCTACAGAGATTCTGGTGGACAGCATCGGCCTTGGCGCAGGAGTGGTTGACCGGCTGCGGGAGTTGGGTTTGCCTTGTCGCGGCATCAACGTGTCAGAGAGTCCAGCGATGGGCGCGACGTACCGGAACCTGAAGGCTGAGTTATGGCACAAGGCCAAGGGCTGGTTAGAGGGTCGGGACTGCAAGATGCCGAAAGACGAGGCTTTGGTGGCCGAGCTGGCTATCGTGCGGTATTCGTTTACCAGTTCCGGAAAGATTCAGATTGAGGGTAAGGACGAGATTCGCAAGCGGGGATTCCCGAGTCCGGACAGGGCCGACGCCTTTTGCCTGACGTTTGCGTCCGACGCGGTGATAGGCGCATTTGGCGGCGCGAAGGTGTCCTGGAACAAGCCGCTGCGCAGGAATCTTCCGCGAGTAGCATAATTGCGCCTATGCGCTAACACGCATGGGGATTGCAACGGCAGAGTTTGGTTCTGATGCATCCCGTGGGAAAGGTGAAGTTCCCGCAGTCCCCAGCCGTGTTGGTGATGAGTCAGCCGAAAGGCAAACAGATTGGTCTGTTGACTCACAGTGCGAGTCGAGAAGTCAACCGGCATCAGGAGCCGTTCGCATACCTGAACCTACACGCATGGTGATTGTTCCTAGGTACTGTTTGGAATAGTCACCAGCCGTGTTGGTAATCCTGCGAAAGCGGCGCGACGCTGGTGGACGTGTTCCACCTTTAAGTGTGCAGGCAAGTGCCAGCAACCTATTTCTAAAGGAGCGAAACCATGAAGATTGACAAGGCCGCCAAGAAGATTGCCAAGGTTATGGGCGAGTACAAGTCTGGCAAGCTGCACTCGGGCATGACCAAGCGCGTGGTGAAGAATCCCAAGCAGGCGATTGCCATTGCGCTGTCTGAGGCTGGCAAGTCCAAGCCTATGCCGAAGGGGAAGATGTAATGGCTACACAGATGCGCGACGTGCCTGGAAAGTACCAGGCGGCAATGAATCAGATGATGACGCCAGCCAAGGAGGTGGCGAAGTGCCCTATGCCTACCCAGGACGTTGTGCTGAATCTGAAGAATCGGGCGAAGGCGATTACCACTGCCGCCTACGGCCCTGAGAATCCCGCCCTGCCTAACACGGCCTACTGGAAGAAGAAGGCTGATACCTGGGACGTGAGCATCGATGACGCGAAAAAAAGCGTATGCGGTAACTGCGCGGCATTCAACGTGCAGGACTCAATCAAGCAGTGCATTGCTAAAGGAATTGGAAATGAAGCAGACCCTTGGGGAACTATACGACTCGCTGACCTTGGCTATTGCGAGATTTTTGACTTCAAGTGCGCAGCTACTCGAACGTGCGATGCTTGGGTTACGGGCGGCCCTAACGATGGCAGCGGAGACAGTAAAGAGTCTATGGACACGGAACTAGAGGGCGAAGAGGAATGAAAAAGCCAGGTTTGTACGCCAACATTCACGCCAAACAAGCCCGTATCGCGGCTGGCTCCGGTGAGAAGATGAACAAGCCTGGCACAAAGGCAGCGCCCAGCGCGGCCGACTTCCGGCAGGCGGCCAAGACGGCAAAGAAGCCGAAGGCTAAGAAGTGACAGCGGCCTGGACACGCAAGGAGGGAAAGTCGGCCACCGGCGGTCTGAACGCCAAGGGACGCGCCAGCGCCAAGGCTGAGGGCATGAACCTGAAGCCGCCGGTGAAGTCCGGCGACAACCCGCGTCGGGCGTCATTCTTGGCGCGGATGGGGAATATGCCTGGTCCTGAGATGAAGGATGGGAAACCGACCCGACTGCTGCTGAGTCTGAACGCCTGGGGCGCGTCATCCAAGGCAGACGCAAAGTCCAAGGCGAAGGCCATCTCCGCGAGGAACAAGGCCAAGTGATAGCGCCAATCGCCATCAGCACCGTCCACGGCAAGAACCTGGCGGTGATGTTGGCGTCTATACGCGAGTACTGCCCCGAGATTCCGGTGTACTTGCGTGGTCCGGCATCTGTCCTAGACCGATTTGACGCCGACGTGAAGATGGTCGGATTGCCTCGCAACTTTGGCGAGGACTACAACGACATCATCAACTGCGCACTAAAGGATTTCGACTCTGTCGTGGTGGCGAATGATGACATTGTCCTGACTCCCACCAGCTACCGCGTACTGCTGGACGATGTGGACATCATCAGCGACCTGACGCTGAACCCTGGATGGGTGGCCGCAAGATGCGATTCTGCGCGTGCTGTGCAGAACATCCGATGGAATCCCGAGGGCGAGTCCATCGATATGTGCCGATTTACGTCCGAGTCGAAGATTCGACGCGCTGATGTCATATCGCCCATATTTGCCTGGATTTGTGCAGATGCCTTTGCGAAGTGCCCATTTCCACCCCTGAATTGGTACTCGGATGACGTGCAATGCAGCGATCTGGAGGCACTCGGGTACGAGAATTACGTGAGCGCGTCCTACGTCCACCACGTCGGGAGCCAGACCGTGGGCGTAAACGCTGAGATGCTGACCAACCAGGCACTGCCGTGGCTAATGAAACACCGACCCAAGTATGTCCAACGCTGGTTTAACTCTTAACCTTGGCTCCGGAAAAGACCGGAGAGATGACTGCCTCAACGCTGACATTCGGCCAGACGTAGGCGCTGACTGGGTGATGGACATTTCAGACGTCCACATCAATGGCATCGTGCGCTGGAAGGATAGGTTCGTGACCATCAAGCGCGGAGGCTTTGACCGAATCATTGCCTTTGATGTCTTAGAGCACATCCCGAACCTGGTCCAGGCGATGACCAACTGCCGAGACCTATTAGCCGAAGGCGGTGAGATGCACATCGTCGTGCCCTACGAGTTGAGCCTGGGCGCGTGGCAGGACCCGACCCATGTCCGAGCATTTAACGAGAACTCATGGGTGTACTACTGCGCCTGGCACTGGTACTTGAGCTGGAAGGATTACCGCTTTGAGATGACGCATCTTGATTTTCGTCTCTCAGAGTATGGGAAAACCCTAGAATTGGAAGAAGACGAGTTGTTGCGCACGCCTCGGGCGGTGGACTCCATGTACGTCGTACTACGAAAGATACCCGTATGAATATGAACGATATGCCAGTGACCACAGACGTGGCGGCACAAGAACCGATGGACGCCACCGAACTGGAGGCCATCATCGGGCAGGACCTGACCGACGCTGTCAGTTATATCGATTCCGATATATCTCCCGTTCGGGCGATGGGGACAGCCTACTACCGTGGCGACCCGTTCGGGAACGAGGAAGACGGGCGCTCCCAGGTTGTGGCGATGGAGGTGCGGGACACCGTGTCGGCCATGATGCCTAGCCTGATGCGGGTGTTTTTCTCTAGCGAGAACACCGTCGAGTACGTCCCCGAAACACCGGCAGACGTGGAACACGTCAAGCAGGCAACCGACTACGCGAATTTCATATTCAACCGTGACAACAACGGTTTTATGACCACCTACGCCATCTTCAAGGACTCGCTGGTCCGGAAGTGCGGCATTGCGAAGTTCTGGTGGGAGGACACCGAGAAGGTGGAAATCACCGACTTCAGCGGACTAGATGACCAGACCCTGCAAGTGCTGATGCAGGAGCAGGCAGAGGTGAAGATTGTGGTCAGCTACCCTGACCCAGACGCGCCTCCGATGCAGCCAATGCTGGACCCCATGACGGGTCAGATGATTGCGCCTCCGACTCCCATGCTGCACGACGTGCAGATTAAGCGCGTCACCAAGGACGGACGCATCAAGATCATGGCAGTGCCACCAGAGGAGTTGCTGATTGACCGACGTGCGCGATCCTTTGACGATTGCAGCCTGATTGCGCACCGCAAGATGGCGACAGTCGCCGAACTGATTGCGATGGGCTACGACGAGGACGAGGTGCTGGACAACGTCACAGCATCCGACCTGGACGATAACGAGGAATACCTGGCACGCCAGCCGCTGGCAACGGCCATCGGTCAGACCGACAGCGCCAACCCAATGCAGCGCCGAGTCCTGTACATCGAGGCGTACGAGCGCATCGACTATGACGGCGACGGCATCCCTGAGTTGCGCAAAATCTGCTGCATGGGTTCCGGATACAAGGTGGTACGCAACCTACCGGCGTCCTACATCCCGTTCGTGGACTTCCCCTGCGACCCCGAGCCACACACCAGCCCCATCGAGGCGATGTCCATGTTCGACATCACGCACGACATTCAAGAGATCAAGTCCGAGATTCTGCGCAACACGCTGGACTCATTGGCGCAGTCCATCCACCCCCGCACTGCGGTGGTCGAGGGCCAGGTCAACATGGATGACGTGCTGAACAACGAGACCGGAGCCGTGATTCGTATGCGTGCCCCTGGCATGGTGCAGCCGTTCTCCAGCCCGTTTGTCGGGCAGGCAGCTTTCCCGATGCTGGACTACATCGACCAGATCAAGGAAGACCGCACCGGCATGAGCAAGGCCGCGATGGGTCTGAACGCCGACGCCCTGCAGTCCAGCACCAAGGCAGCAGTCAACGCCACCATCAGCGCGTCCCAGGGCCGCATCGAACTCACGGCGCGGATGATGGCCGAGGGCATGAAGAAGCTGTTCAAGGGCATTCTGTTCCTGATGGTGACGCACCAGGACAAGCCCCGCATGATTCGCCTGCGCGACCAGTTCGTGGAGATCGATCCCCGCGCCTGGAATGCCAACATGGACGTGAGCATCAACATCGGCTTGGGCAACGGCGACACCAACGAGCGCCTGCAGGCTCTGATGATGATTAGCGCCAAGCAGCAGGAGGCGCTGACGCAACTCGGCGCTCAGAACCCGCTGGTGACCCCGTCCATGTACGCATCCACACTGCGCAAGATTGTGGAACTCAGTGGGTTCAAGGACTCCAGCCAGTTTTTCAACGATATCCCTGCCGACTACCAGCCGCCAGCTCCACCACCACCCAAGCCGACACCGGAAGAGGTGCTGGCCGAGGTCCAGGCCAAGAGTATCGAGGCCGACATCCAGAAGAAGGCCGCCGAGTTGGAACTCAAGCGCGAGCAGATGATTCGTGACGATGACTTCCGGCGCGACCAACTGGCGCAGGATGGACTACTAAAGAAATACGAAATTGAGTTAAAGTACAACGCACAAATTAGCAACGCTGAGATTCAGGCTGTAACGAGCATGAATCGAGAGGCAACCATCAACCAACCTGGAATGGCATGACAGAACAAGCGATACGCTCGGGCCGTAAGGCTCAGGAACTCTTAGAGGATGAGACGTTCAACACAGCAATCACCAAGATTGAGAACGACCAACTTTGGATTTTCAAGAGCAGCAAACCCGAAGAAACACAAAAGCGTGAGATGGCCTGGTCAATGATTCGGGCTATCGAGAATCTCAAGACCGAACTGGTCAAGACCGTCGATAACGCAAAAGTGGCGCAGCGTGCGCTGGAACGGGTTAACAAATGACAGAATCACTCAATATGGACGCAGCAGTCCAGGCACTCACGGCGATACTTCCCGAAGAGGGAGAAAAGTTACCTGATGAGGCGTTAACTCAGGAAACTGAGGCGGCGGTGGATGAAGAATTGTCCGGTGATGCAGACGCATCGGACGATGAAACACCTACCGAACAGTCAGAGGAAGATGAGCAATCTGAGGAAAAAGAAGAGCCACAGACTTTCACCGTCAAAGTAGACGGCAAGGAAGTCGCTGTAACGCTTGACGAACTCCAACAAGGTTATTCACGAACTCAAGACTACACGCGGAAGACGCAGCAGATTGCCGAGGTGCGCAAGCAAGTCGAGCAAGAAGCCCAAGCTATCCGCGCCGAGCGTGCGCAGTACGCTCAATTGTTAGGTGCATTGGAGCAACAGGTTCAGCAGGCGGCACAGCCTCAAGTCGATTGGGACAAACTCTACCAAGAGGACCCAATCGAGTGGGTGAGGCAGAAAGAGTTAGTGCGTGAGAACCAGGCCAAGTACGAGGCTATTCAGAGCGAACAGCAGCGACTTGCAGAAATCTCACGCCAGGAACAGGCGCAGTCTATGCAGGCATTTCTTGCTCAAGAGCAGGAAAGATTGATGGAAGTCCTACCCGAGTGGAAGGACCCCACCAAGGCCAAGGCAGAGAAGGCGCTACTCATTGAATTCGGGCAGAAAGCTGGATTCCAACCTGATGAACTGAAGAACATTTTTGACCACCGTGTCGTGAAGGTGCTGCGTAATGCGGCTCTGTACGAGCAGATGATGTCCAAGCGGGGCAACATCAAGCCGGTAGTCAACAATGGCCCAAGACCAGCCAAGCCAGGTGCAGCGGGTCGAGTCTCCACGACAAGCGAGTCAACGCGTGCAAAACAACGTCTTGCAAAAACTGGCCGCGTACAAGACGCGGTCTCCGCAATTGAACTTTTATTAAAGTGAGTACACCATGAGTATCGTAACTAACACGTTCACGACCTTTGACGCCAAAGGTATTCGTGAAGACCTGTCCAACATCATCACCAACATCGCACCCGAAGAGACTCCTTATCAGAGCAACATCGGACGCGAGTCGGTCAGCAACTCCCTGTTCGAGTGGCAAACCGACACCCTGGCAAGCGCAGCGGCCAACAAGCAGATCGAGGGTGACGACGTCGCCTCTTTTGACGCTGTTACCGCAACCGTTCGCCTGCAAAACTACGCTCAGATTTCGCGCAAGACCATCATCTTGTCCGCGACTGAAGAGGTAGTTAACAAAGCTGGCCGTCGCAGCGAACTGGCATACCAGATCGCCAAGCGCAGCGCAGAACTGAAACGCGACCAAGAGTTCACCATGCTGAACGGCGCTGTGGCTGCTGCTGGTAACACCAGCACTGCACGCGGTACTGCATCCCTTGGCGCTTTCATCAAGACCAACGTCGATATGCAGACCAACGGCGCAAACCCGTCGTATACCACGCTGCCAAACAGCGCCCGTACCGATGGCAACGTCCGAACTTTCACTGAGACCATTCTCAAAAATGTGATTCAGCAAGTGTGGACTTCTGGCGGCACTCCCAAGATTCTGATGACCGGCCCTGTTAACAAGCAGCGCGTCAGCGGTTTCTCTGGTATCGCCTCCAGCCGTTACAACATCAACGGCGGTGACCGTCCTGCAACCTTGATCGGTGCTGTTGACATCTACGTCAGCGACTTTGGCCAAGTGAGCGTGATTGCTAACCGCTTCCAGCGTGAGCGTGACGCCTGGGTGCTGGACCCCGAGTACGCCAAGATGACTGTGCTGCGTCCTTACCAGCAAGTTGAACTCGCTAAGACCGGCGACGCTGAGAAGCGGATGCTGTTGGTCGAGTGGGGTCACAAGGTGCTGGCCGAGAACGCACACGGCCTGGCTGCTGACCTGATTACATCGTAATCAACCTAAAGGGATCAGGGCAACCTGGTCCCTTTTTTAACGCATGAACAATCAAGTATTTGACAAAAACGAAGAAGCGGGAATCACCCGCTTTTGGCATTTCAATGATGAAACCGGCCAGGCAACGATTCAGACTCAGCAGGATGTCACAGCAGTCGTTGAAGCAAACAAGGCAGATTTCAACCGAGTAGATGAGCGAGCAAACTGGAAGGGTGAATGGCATCACGTCGCCAGCATCCCAGAGGCTGTTTACTACCAACTCAAGGCCGAGGGTAAGTTAGATGACCAAGCGTACATGAAACGCTGGCTCAACGACCCCGACAACAGATTTTTTAGAACGAGACCTGGACAAGTATGAATAACTACATTGCAGTCTGCACCCCAGCGCGTGACATGGTACACGCCAACTTCACCTATTGCTTGGTGAACATGGTCTGCTACCACACGCTGAACACGACAGACGCAGTGAGTTTGAAAATCATGCAGGGAACTCTCATCCAGAACCAGCGAGCCGACCTGGCGCTGGACGCGATGGGCGAGGGATGTACGCATATCCTGTTCATTGACTCCGACATGACGTTCCCGCAGGACATGGTCGAGCGCCTGCTCAAGCATGACTTGGATATCGTGGCGACCAACTGCGCACGCCGACGCATCCCTACCGGACCGACCGCACAGAAGTATGGTCCTGATGGAGAGCGCGAACTGGTCTACACCATGCCGGAGTCCACCGGCATCGAGGAAGTTGGCAGCATCGGGATGGGCGTGATGCTGATTAAGCGCAACGTCTTTGAGAAGCTGACAGAGCCGTGGTTCGAGACTCCCTGGCGCACCGACAAGCGCGGATATATCGGTGAGGACATCTTCTTCTGCCGGAAGGCGCAGGCGGCAGGGTATAAAATCTACATAGACCACGACGTGAGCAAAGAGATTGGCCACATCGGGACGTTTGAATTCAAGCACGACCACACCTGGATGATGCGCGACATCGAGAAGGAAAAGGCAGAGCATGGCACTTAGCACCTACGCTGAACTGAAAGCCTCGGTCGCCGACTGGCTCAACCGTAGCGATCTCACGTCTGCCATCACCGACTTTGTCTCTCTCGCTGAAGCGCAGATGGAGCGTGATCTGCGCACCAGGCAGATGATTGTCAGGGCCAATGCCACCATCAGCGACGAGTACAGCGCACTTCCAAGCGACTACCTAGAGGCTAAATCGTTCAAGTTGACGGGTACGAATCCCATCTCTCCGCTGGTATTCCAAAGCATCAACGCTTTGGATGACTTGCAAGTCAGCTACAGCGCCAGCGGCCAGCCTAAGTACTTTTGCGTGATTGGTGGACAGATTCGCGTCCTGCCTGTCCCAGACACATCCTACGTTTCCGAGTTGATTTACTACGGGAAACTCAGCAAGCTGTCCACGTCGAACACGACCAACTGGCTGCTGACTCTCTCGCCTGATGTGTACCTTTACGGTTCGCTGCTCCAGGCCGCGCCGTACCTACAGGATGATGCGAGAATCCAGATATGGGCTGGCCTGTACCAAAAGGGTATCGAAGCACTCAACCTGGCTGATGAGCGTGGTTCCATGACGGGCGGCGCGTTGATGGCAAGAGCAAGGACATTCGGATGATAGTGACCACTACAAAAGGTGAGATGGACGATTCGCTGCTGGAAAAGCGCGAGGGTTCAGACGAGACTGACAGCGAGACAATTTCGTTCACCGAGTACTGGTTAAATGGTGAAATGGTGCATCGGTCTGTTCATGTTGTGCTGAAGCGCAACGTGTTCAGCGAGGGCATAACTCAAATGATTGGGTAGCCATGTCTGGCAAAGTTAGATCGCCAGAATCGGAAAGATTTATGAGTCATGTTGTCAAGCATGACTCAGGATGTTGGCTTTGGAAAGCGTATTGCATGAAAAATGGATATGGGTCTTTTAGGACTCCATCCAAGCATGAGTTGGCTCACAGAGCCTCTTATCGTTTATTTGTTGGAGCGTTAGACACTAGAGAAGTGATGCATCAATGTGATGTCAGAAATTGCGTTAACCCCAGTCACCTTGTCCTTGGTACAAGGTTGGAAAATATGCAAGATGCAAAGCAAAAAGGAAGAACGTGTTCTGGTGAAAAGCACGGTAGATCAAAACTTACCAATGAACAAGTCTGTTTGATAAGGAAATCAGATAGACTGCAAAGAGAAATAGCTGCTGATTTTGGAATTACACAGTCTCATGTAAGTGTAATAAAAAATGGCAAAAAATGGCAAAACTTGAACTGGGTTTAACCCAAGAACGGAACTATCATCGCAAACACGCAAGCAATGTGTACATCGTTCAAGGTTGACTTGCTCAACGCCGTACACGCATTCAATGGAACCGGAGTGCCAGCGCACACTGCATCCACAGCCGACACGTTCAAGGCCGCGCTTTACACCACAGCAGGCAGCCTGGGAGCCGCTACAACGGCCTACAGCAGCAGCAATGAAGTGTCCGGCACTGGCTATACCGCCGGTGGCGTAACGGTCACCTTTGGCACTGCACCGTCATCGACAAGCACCACGGCATTTATCACGCCCAGCGCCAGCATCAGTTTCAGCAACGTCACGCTGTCCACAGCGTTTGATGCTGTCCTGATATACAACTCGACTCAGAGCAACAAGGCGGTGAGCGTCCACACGTTTGGATCGCAGACTGTTACTGCCGGTACGTTCACTCTGACGATGCCCACCAACGACTCCAGCACCGGCCTGATCCGGCTGGCGTAACTGAAGGAGCAGCGCGGTGGCTGCATACGGTTCTGGAGCCTACGGTTCAGGTAAGTACCCGATCCTTGCAGGCACTTATGGCTCCGGTACATACGGGTATGGAGCCTATGGCAAGAGCAACATCGGCATCAGCGGGAATGCGTCTACGCTTTCCATTGGTACTCTGCTGTCTGATAGGTCAATCCAAGAGGATGGGACGATTGGTACAGGCAATGTCGGCACTGTAGGGATAACGTACTCGGTTGCCATCACCGGCAATGCATCCACCCTATCCATCGGGACTGTGGAGGCAGAGACTGCAAAGGCGTCTACTGGTAACTCGGCCACCTTGTCAGTTGGCAGCATCGCTCAGATTGACTCCATCGACACGGCCAGCAATAGCGCAACATTCTCACCAGGAACAGTATCCAGCACCAGGTCTGTAGCGGTAACAGGAAACGCATCCACCGGATCGGTCGGTACAGTATCCGCTGAGGTTATATCGTTCCAGGACGTGACCGGAGTCAGCGGAACCGGATCGGTTGGCACTGTCGCAAATGTCATCTCAATTGAGATAATGGGTAACGGCGCAACTGGCGCGGTTGGGACAGTGATAGGTTTTGGGTGGGGCGCGATACCTGATACTTCTGAGTCATGGAGCGCGATACCTGACACATCAGAGACGTGGACGCCTATTGCGAATACGTCAGAGAGTTGGACACCGATATCTGACACATCGGAAACTTGGTCAGATATCTCCGATAATGCAACAACGTGGCAAGTGGCCGCATAGAGGTAAATCATGGCTGATACGACAACGACAAACCTACTCCTTACCAAGCCAGAGGTTGGCGCAAGCACCGACACTTGGGGAACCAAGATCAACACCGACCTGGACACGATAGATGCTTTGTTTGATGCAGGGCCATTACTCAAAGTCACAAAGGGCGGTACGGGCGTTGGCACTTCAACCGGGTCTGGAGCAAATGTGTTGGGGACTAGCCCAACCATCAACAACCCAACGGTTACCAACTATGTGGAAACCCTGCAAGCGGTTGGAACTGTAGGCGCATCTAGCACCTTGGCGCTGACAAACGGCACGGTGTTGACCGCGACCCTCACAGCATCCACACCTTGCACATTCACCATGCCTACGGCGACTGCTGGCAAGTCATTTATCTTGATTTTGACTCAGGCCGCAACAGGCATGACCACAGCAACATTCACCGGCGTGAAATGGCCTGGCGGTACTGCACCGACGATTACGGCAACCGCATCGGCGGTAGACATCATCAGTTTTGTGGCTAATGGTTCTGTTTGGTACGGCAATGCAGCACAGGCGTTTGCATAATGTTTGCATCAAAAAATTCTTTTATTACCCGTATAGGTAAAGGTTATACGCCTGGAACAATTGTTACTTTTACATCGTCTGGTTCATGGACAGCACCAGCAGGCATCTCTACCGTTGATTACTTGGTGGTGGCGGGTGGTGGCGCTGGAGGTGGCGGTGTTGGTGGTCATGGAGGCGCTGGTGGTGGCGCTGGAGGTTATCGAACAGGAACGGCGCTATCTGTTACCCCTGGCACAACATATACGGTCACAATTGGAGCAGGAGCAACTGGCACAACTGGGTCAGGTTCATCTGGCAGTAATTCTGTTTTTAGTACGATTACATCAGCAGGCGGCGGCGGCGGTGGAACTGGAACAAGCGCAGGAGCTTCAGGAGGTTCTGGTGGCGGCGGTGGTTCTGATGGAACTCCAGCAGCAGGTGGCGCTGGCAATACCCCATCAACTTCACCGAGCCAAGGAAATAACGGCGGTCAAGGCATTACCGACAATGCGTCCTATAGCGCAAATGGCGGCGGCGGTGGTGCTGGGGCAGTTGGTGCTGCTGGTGTAAATGGTCAATCAGGCGCTGGTGGCGCTGGTACTGCTAACACTATTACAGGCTCATCGGTCACTTATGCTGGCGGCGGCGGTGGTGGTCAAACAGACCAATCCGCACTTGGCGCAGGAGGCTCTGGTGGCGGCGGTGCAGGAGGAGCTATAACTGCAAATGGAACTGCTGGAACTACAAATCTTGGAGGTGGAGGCGGCGGTGCTGGTCGCGGAACTACAACGGGCGGCAATGGCGGTTCCGGCATTGTTATCCTAAAGCTGAATTAACATGAAGAAGTACCAACTTTATGGAATAGACACGGCAATGCAATTGCTGCGGCCTAACGCCAAATGGGAAATCAGCAACCGCACCATCACGCGCTGGGAAGATGACCGACCATTCCCAACATGGGCTGAGATTGACGCAACAATGGAAAAAATCAAAGCGTTTGAGGACTCAATCCCAACCATTTGGACAGTTAAGATTTTGGAAGAATTGGAGATGTAATGGCACACTTTGCAAAGATTGAAAACGGCATAGTCACCCAAGTTATTGTGGTTGGCAATGAGGACACTTCTGACGCGCACGGCACAGAGAAAGAGTACATCGGTGCTGCTTTCTGTGAACGCCTATTTGGTGGCGATTGGAAGCAGACCAGCTACAACGGACGCATCCGCAAGAACTACGCTGGCATCGGATTTACCTACGATGAAGGCCGCAATGCATTCATTCCTCCACAGCCATTTCCAAGCTGGACGCTGGTAGAAGACACTTGCCAGTGGACAGCGCCTGTGCCAATGCCTACTGATGGAAAGATGTACTCATGGGATGAAGCTACACAATCATGGATTGAAATTACGGGAATGCAATAATGGAATTTCAACCAGTGTTTAACCTTGTCGGCGGCGCTATCCTGGTCGCTGTCGGGTGGTGGTGTAAAGAGATATGGGACTCTGTCAAAGCCTTGAAGGAAGACATCAAGAAGATTGAAATCGATCTGCCAAAGAACTACGTCAGCAAGATTGACATTGAGAGCCGCCTGGACAAGATTGACGCGACATTAGAGCGTATCTTTGACAAGCTGGAACATAAGGCCGATAAGTGATTTCTTTGCTTGCCTCTGCTGATAGCCCCTGGCCTGGCACTGAGACAAAGACGGTTTTGGTTTGTCGTATTCCAAAAACAGAGAAGGACAAGACGATGGGCGCAAATGAATTCATGGACAAAGATGGACGCATCTGCCGCTGGGTAGTTGTGAACAAAAAATGATTGACCCATTCACGGCCTTTGCGATGGCGCAGGGCGCTGTATCCGGCATAAAAAAGCTATCGCCCTTGGTAAAGATATCCACGGCCTATACAAAGAATTCAGCAGTTTCTATCAAGCGGCAGACACGGTTCATCTAGCAAGCAGCAAGGCCAGGATTGCGTCAATTGGAAAGACAGATGCACAGATAAGTTCTCAGGCTCTCCAGATCGCAATGGCGTCCAAAGCATTGCGAGAGCACGAGAAGGAACTGAAGGACATACTCTTCTATAGCGGTAACGCACAGGTCTGGGAAGAGATGATGGCAGAACGAGCCAGGATGATTAAAGAGAGAAACACACTCGAAAGAGAAGAGGAAGAGAGAAAGCAAAAGGACAAGGAAGTGAAGGTAGCAATCATTATGAACACACTCTGGCTTACAGGCGCTTCCGCTATCGTTGTCCCATTGGTTGGCGCTTTATTTCACGTTATCACTAACAGAGGTATCTAATGATTCCAATCATCGGCGCACTACTCGGTACTCTTGCGGAAAGCGGACTAGGACTCCTGTCCAGCGCCATTCAGGCCAAAGGCAAGGAGGTTGTCGAGAACACACTTGGCGTGAAGATTCCCGATAACCCGACACCTGCTGACGTTGAGAAGCTGCGCGAGTTGCAGTACCAGCATGAGGAGCGCCTGATTGAGTTGGGCATCGAGAAGGCCAAGATGGAACTGGCAGAGATGCAGCTTTATGCTGATGCTGCAAAGAATGAGGATAACAATGTCAGCGACCGCTGGAAAGCTGATATGTCATCTGATTCGTGGCTATCAAAGAACATCAGGCCGATGTCACTCATTGCGATATTCGTGGGCTACTTCCTATTTGCCATGATGAGCGCCTATGGCCTCAACGCCAATGAGTCCTATGTCAATTTGCTAGGCCAGTGGGGGATGCTAATCATGGGCGCATATTTTGGTGGCCGGACGATTGAGAAGTTGGCAGACATGAGGGGCAAAAAATGAGTCTCAATCAAGAGCAAGCAGCTTTCCTACTGGATATGTGCAAGCTAATCCAGCACGCAACAGAACAGGGATTCCTGGTAACTGGTGGTGAGTTGGCGCGTACACCCGAGCAGCAGGCCATCTACTTCAAGACGGGCCGTTCTAAGACCATGAACAGCATCCACCTGAAGCGTTGCGCCATCGACTTGAACTTTTTTAAGGATGGGAAAATCATCTGGGATAAGTCTGTCCTGGCTCCGCTTGGTGCGTACTGGGAAAGCCTCCACCCGAAAAATCGTTGGGGCGGGAACTTTCGTTCATTGGTAGACTGTCCGCACTTTGAACGTAACGTATGACAGACCTAACAAGCCAAATCACAACGCCAGCGCAGCCGAATCTCGGCAACCCTGGCGAGGTGTATGACCGCTTGTTTTTCAGTCAGACACTCAGCAACATCGGGAACTACGCAAAGCGCGTAACAAACGCTCTGGGAGCGTTATTCGGACCGCGTGGCGGCAAGTACCTTAATGTTCCATATGGAGCGTTCCAGGACACGACTACGCAGACCGCATCGGCTAACACGGCCACCGCGCTCAAGTTCAATACTACAGACTTCAGCAACGGCATTGTGGTGGACAGCACCACCAAGCTGCGGGTATCTCAAAGCGGTATATACAACCTACAGTTCAGCGTTCAAACGCAAAATACTGATACCCAATTACATGATCTAAGCATATGGCTGCGTCAGGATGCGTCAGGCTCTGGGACTGATGTTCCAGGTTCAACTGGACTGATAAGCGTACCTAACTCTCATGGTGGAGTTGATGGACATAGCATTGTTGGATGGAACTACTTTGTAACTCTCAACGCAAACGACTTTGTAGAGATATGGTGGTCCACGACTAGCACTAACGTCTCGATACCAGCGTATTCTGCTGGCACGTCACCCACTAGACCAGCCACTGCGTCTGCTGTAGCTACGCTGTCGTTTGTCTCCAACCTATCGGTGTAATCATGGCACTAATTCCCCTCAAGATTCCCCCAGGTGTATACCGTAACGGCACAGAGTATCAGTCGGCTGGACGCTGGTACGACGCCAATCTGGTTCGCTGGTTTGAAAACACCCTGCGCCCCATTGGGGGGTGGCAAAAGCATTCCACGTCGCAGATGACGGGTATGTGCCGAGGTCTTATAACTTGGCGTGATAACGGTGGAGACCGATGGATTGGAGCCGGTACGCACTCCAAGTTGTACGTCATGTCTGCTGCCGGAGTCCTGAAGGACATCACTCCGACAGGATTTACGACAGGCGAGGCCAGTTCAGTCATCAAGACAGGTTACGGGAATGCCGCATATGGCTCCTACACCTACGGCACGCAGCGACCTGATACGGGACTCGCTACGCCTGCCACGACCTGGAGCCTCGACACTTGGGGCGAGTACCTGGTCGGGTGCAGCAGTGCTGATGGCAAGCTGTACGAGTGGCAATTAGGGTTCTCTACACCTACGCTTGCGGCTGCAATCACTAACGCACCGACAAGCTGCGCGGCGGTAATGGTCACCAGTGAGCGCATCATGTTTGCTTTGGGCGCATCAGGCAACCCGCGCCTCGTGAAGTGGTGCGACCAGGAGAACAATACCGTCTGGACGGCGGCAGCCACCAACCAGGCTGGTGATTTCGAGATTGCTACTGTTGGTGCTCTGAAGTGCGGCAAGCGTGTGCGAGGCATCAACATCCTTTTTACTGACGTGGACGCGCACGTCGCCAGCTACATCGGCCTGCCATACGTCTACAGCTTTGAGAAGATTGGAAGCGGGTGCGGGGTCATCTCGGCGCAGGCTGTGGCTGCCATCGACACGTCCGCGATGTGGATGAGCAAGTCGGGATTCTGGTCCTACGACGGTTTTGTCAAGCCAATGACGTGCGACGTAGGTGACTACGTCTTCAACAACATCAATCTGTCTCAAGCGTCCAAAGTCTACGCCGTACACAATTCTGCATTTGGTGAGGTGACCTGGTTCTACCCGTCCATCTCATCCAACGAGAATGACTCTTATGTCACCTACAACTACCGTGAAGGCCACTGGTCCATAGGATTGATGGCGCGAACAGCGGGAACTGACAGGGCGGTGTTTGCCAACCCGATGTTTGTCAGCACTGATGGTTACATCTACGACCACGAGATTGGCTACACCTACGACTCAGTCTCTCCCTACGCGCAGACAGGACCGATTGAACTCGGGAACGGAGATAACGTGATGGCCGTCAGGTCGGTGATACCTGACGAGCAGACCCTGGGCGAAGTCGCTATCTCTTTCACGGCAAGGATGTACCCGACGTCGGCAGAGTCAACCTACGGCCCGTACAGCGCCAAGGCTCCTACCGACGCTAGGTTCTCAGGCCGGTCAGTCAAGATGAAGGTTACCGGAAATGTCCTGGAAGATTGGCGGGTCGGCGTGATGCGGCTGGAGGCTACGTCGGCAGGGAAACGGTGATGGAGGATTTCTGGAGGCTGGCACAACACATCGAAGCGGCCTTAGAATACTCGGCAGGCACTCACACCCTTGAAGATGTTGCGCAGGGTGTGCAGGAAGAACGGTTCCAGCTATGGCCAGGAACCAAAAGCGCAGTCATCACAGAGATCATTGTCTACCCGCGACTCAAGAATCTGCACTTTTTTCTTGCTGGCGGCGACCTAGATGAACTCAGGCTGATGCGACCACACATCGAGGCTTGGGGTAAGCAGATTGGTTGCACGCGAGTTACCCTGGCCGGCCGTAAGGGCTGGGCAAGGACATTTTTAGCAGACGAGGGATATGCACCGAAGTGGCATATTCTTAGCAAGGAGTTGTAGATGGCGACACGAAACCGTTACGCTGAGATCATGGCGCAGTACGCGCAATCTCAGCCGTTTTCGTTCTTTGGCTACCCGTCCACCTACTCAGGTGGCTATGACGTTGCGCAACCGCAAGCGTCTGCTGCACCAGCAACTCGCTACGAGGAAATCATGGCGCAGCCTGCTGCACGAATGGGTGGTCAGGGGTTACCAACTGACTACAACCCAGAGTGGACTGCTTTGACTGATGCAGAGAAGGCTTCCTACTACGCTGAAAATCCAGGATGGTCAAAGTTCACACAATTAGGACAAAATCTTTTTGGGTTCACTAAACTTGGACTATTGCAAAAAGCTGTAGTACCTGATTTCGTTGCTAGGCAAAAACTGATTGCGCAAGGTATCAATCCTGATGATGGGTCGGGTGACCCAACTGCTGGCAGATACATGGGTTATACAGATGCGTATGGTAGTGACCCATCAGCATCATTTGGATTTGTCCAAGCTCCTGGAGAAACCCGTGGTGGATTTGTACCAGTAAGCCAACAACAAGTAGCAGCAGCACAGGCTGCACAAGCAGCAGCAGATTCAGCTGCCGCACAAGCAAGCGCAGCAGCCGCTGCACAAGCAGCAGCGCAAGGTGACACCAGCAACTACAGCAACGAAGGCCGTAGTGGCGGTGGTGGTGGCTACAGCGGAGCGCCAAGCGGTGGCTCTGATGTTGGAAGAAGCGCGCCTGGCTCTGCTCACTACGCTCAAGGCGGTCACGTCTCCATGATGCACTTGCAAGGACCGAACCCAATGGGTCCTGATGACGGTTATGGCGCTCTGAAGGATGGCGAGTACGTCATCAACGACAAGGCAGTTAAGAAGTACGGTATCGAGTTGATGGATGCCATTAACTCGGGCAAGATTTCAAAGGGCAAGCTGCGCGGCTTGCTCGAAATGTAAGGAGAACGATATGTCTAAAGGCGGCGGCAGCACTACTGCAACAACATCCATTGACCCTGACCTGAAGGCGGCCTATCTCCGCAATGTCAGCCAGGCTCAGAGCGTTGCGGGTGCATTACCTGTTCGGCAGTTTGCAGGGTTCAATCCTCTGTACCAGGCTGGTGAGCAGCAAGTCACGAATGAGGCTCTGACGCCATTCACTGGCGAGTCCATCCAGCAGTTTATGAACCCCTACGAGAACGAGGTGGTCCAGCGATCTCTGGCTGATGTCGGTGGCGCATTGGATGTCCAGCGTCTTAAAGACCGGCAGGCAGCTACCGCTGCACGCGCCTTTGGTGGGTCACGCCAAGGAGTGCAAGAGTCACTCTCAAATGCAGCTGCCATGAAGCAGGCCGCTGATACCGCAGCTCAGTTGCGTGCAGCGGGTTACAGCCAGGCGGCTGGGCTGGCTCAGTACGCGAAAGGCGCGAACATCTCCGGCGGCCAGGCAGTTATGGGCCTGGGCGGTGCGCGTCAGCAGTTGGAGCAGGCTCAGTTGGATGCCCTGCGCAACATCGGCCTGGAGAAGCTACAGATTGCCACTGGTGGACTCAGCACTCAGCTACCGAATCTCGGGATGACTCAGACGCAGCCGTACTACACGAACCCAGTGTCAGGCGCTTTGGGTGGTGCTACTGCCGGTTACCAGTTGGGTGGTCCTTGGGGCGCTGGTATCGGTGGTCTGCTTGGATACTTTGGATAAGGGGAACAAGATGGCATACCCGTATGACTTGCACCAAACGGTACCTAATGACCTGATGCAGTATTTCCTGGGCAGTGGTGGTGGCGCAGTACGCTTTAACAGGAACTACCAGCCAACTGTGCAGCAGTACATGGCAGGAAGAAGCCGTCCTGGCGCTGAGAGCCTGTATCGCCGACAAGCCAGCCCACTGGCCGCTAACCTATACCCGAATGTAGGTGGTATGGGAGACTTTACTCCTAGCGCGGGCCTGATGGGTGGAGAGATTCAACCATCACCTGATGCTGAAATTGCTGCCGCTGGTGCAATGTTTAAGAACCCGAACGAACTAGGGTTCCAGCCTGGTGGGTCGACTATGCCTACCGTTCAAAATGTTGATGAAACTCAACAGCAAGCCGCACCACAGCGCACTCTTGGCCTGCTGGGTGATCTGTTTGGCGGTGCATCCGCACTTGACGAGTACATGACGCCGGAGCAGAAGGCGCAGCTACAGAACCAGGGTCTGATGTCTGCCGCCATGCAACTGCTCGCGGCATCAGGACCTAGCCGAGTGCCAGTTGGACTTGGCCAGGCTCTTGGTCAGGCTTATGGTGCAGGCCAGCAGGGCTACACGGCAGCGCAGCAGAATCTGCTGCAAAGCATTGGCATGAAGCAGAAGATGGATGAGGCGAAGGCCGCGAAGGATATGCAGGCCAATGTGGCCGGTTTCCTGTCTCAGCCTGCACCCAAAGGCGTTGACCCCAAAGAGTTCAAGGCGCAGCAGTACATGAAGCTGGCAGACGTTTACGCTGCACGCAGTCCTGAGCAGGCCAGCAAATTTTTTGACATGGCGCAGAAGCTGATGCCTGCGGCAGATAAGCCAGTTGGTGAACCATTTAGGGCTGCCGATGGTAATTTTTATCAGCGTACTGAATCAGGTGGTGTTAAGTTGTTTGGTGGTGGAACAGTGACGCCAGCAGCTAAACCTACTGGTAAACCTGAGCAGCAATTGGTTGATGGTAAGGCTCAGATGGTCCAGTACTATGATGATGGAACCTTTAAGGTTGTATCAGGAGTTGGACAAGTAGCTAAACCGCAAGGTGAACCAAGAATGCAGATGATTGGTGGCGTACCCAAGATGGTTCAGTATTACGACGATGGAACAAGCAAAGTTCTTGAAGGAGTATCGCAATTCAACGCTCCATCTACATCAATCACTGATGTAGAGTTTTTAACTGGTAAGCCATTGGCTGGAACTGGTGCTGCTGGAGTTGCAAAAGTTCAAGACTACCGTAAGTCTGGCACTGGAAGCACTAGCGTATCTGTGAACACTGGTAAAGAAGGATTCAAGAACGAATTTGACTTGAAGAAAGAATTTACCAACGAGCCTGTATATAAAGAATTCCAGAGCATGAAAAGTGCATTCTCTCAAGTTCAGGAATCGCTCAAGAAAGAAAATCCTATCGGTGACGTTGCAGCTGCAACCAAGATCATGAAACTGCTCGATCCTGGATCAGTGGTGCGTGAGTCTGAGTTGGGTATTGCTATGGCGGCAACCGGAAAGATGGATCGCTTGACTAATTACGTTGATATGTGGAAGAAGGGCACTCTGCTTACTCCTGCACAACGTGCTGAATTTGGTTCGCTTGCAAATGAGTTGTACAACGCATCTGCTAATGCATACAACGCAAAACGTGGAGAGTATGCTAACTTTGGTGCAAAGTACGAGATTGATGCCAATACGGCACTTGGAGCAAATGCACCAGTGTTTACATTTGCGCCACCAGCATCAGCCGGTGCTGCTGGACGGCCACCATTGAGTTCAATTATCCGACCACGAGGAGCGCAATAATGGCTGGAGAGAAATCAGGATGGGATGAGTGGAAAGACTTAAACGCTCAAATCTTGGAGGCTAAAAAGGCCGGATATAACGATGACGAGATTGCTCAGTTCTTACAGACGCAGCCCAATATAGGGCCACAAGTAAAGACTGCGATGGAGAGCAATTACGCTGCACCTGAGATTGTGAAGTCAATCCTGGAGCGCAAGTCGCCATCGTATGAGATGGGCGCTCAGAAGTCCACAGCAGAAAAAGCAATTATCACTGCGATGCAAGGCCCGACGCTAGGCTATTTCGATGAATTGGCTGGTGCAGTTGCTGCGCCTTTGCTCGCGTATCAGCAGAATATTCCGCTAGGCCAGGCATACCAGCAGCAGCGTGACGTAGTTCGCGGTGCTACTGAGTCTTACACGAAAGAAAGCCCCTGGATATCCGCTGGATTGCAGGGTGCAGCATCACTTCCATTGGCGATGTCAAACCTGACAAGCAGAGCAATCGGTGCTGCTGCACGTCCAATTGTGTCTGGAGTTGAGGCAGTGGCTCCACGAGTAGCCGCTGGTATGCAAAGCGCAGGACGCTACCTTGCTGGCGCACCAGCCGCCGGTCAGACTATGGGTATGGGTCAGCGCATGGCGCAGGCCGGTGCTGCTGGAGTCGGATATGGCCTGGTAGGTGGAGCTGGGTCGTCAACCGGTGAGGACATGGGTCAAATCACCCAAGACGCTCTAAAGAGTGCAGCAATTGGTGGCGTACTTGGCCCTGTAAGCCAGCCAGTGATGGCCGTACTCGGAGCCGGTGGCCGACAGATTGCTGCACGGGTATCTGACACGGCAGCATCACGCTACGCCCAGCAGAAGGTGGCAGAGGCACTGCTGCGCGATACGCCACCAGACCTGTTGCAAAGCGCACTCACCATGTCTCAGGCGCGTATGGGTAAGCTCGGACCAGAGGCGCGTATTGCTGACGTTGGAGGCGCTAACGTGCGCGGCTTGCTGGATACGCTGGCGACCCTGCCTGGTGAGACTAAGCAGACGCTGGAGCGTGCCATCCGTGAGCGCCAAGCTGGCCGCGCAGGGCGCATGATGACTGCCGCTGATGAGGCTTTGGGAACGCAGGGCGCTCAGTTCCAGCAGAGCCTAGACGCATTCAATACTATGCGTAGGACTGAGGCCCGACCTTTCTACCAGGCTATCGAAAACGCCAGCGTGACGGTTGATGACAATCTACTGAACCTGTTGCAAAAGTCTAGGGACTTGCAAGGCGGTGCTGAGACATTGTTCCGTCGGCAGACAGGACAAGAAATCAACCTGGGCAACCTTAAAAAAGGCGATATCGTACCTATGACGGTGCTGGACTCTGTCAAACAGTCTTTGTACGACGCTGCACAATCAGCAAAGCAATCAGGCAGCGGGAACCAGGCGCGTGCCATTGACGATATTCGCGTCAACCTGACCAGTTTCCTTGTTGACAAGTCACCAAAGCTAGGAGGTCAGTCGGCATATCGGCAGGCGCTGGAGAAGTGGGCAGGACCGTCGCAGATGATGGATGCTGCTGAACTTGGGCGCAAGGCAATGACTGGAGACATTGTCAACTTTAGACAGGAATTGACTGCCTTGTCCCCGTCAGAAATTGATGCTTTCCGCATTGGTGCATTGCAGTCCTTGCGCCAAAAGACAGGCACAGAGGCCGGTCAAACATCACTGCTGAAGATGTGGAAGGAACCAGCTACTCAGGAGCGCCTAAAGGCAGTATTTGAGAATGACTATCGCAAGTTTGCTGCTGCTGTAGCTCAAGAGGCGCGACTCAAAGGTCTAGAGTCTGCTGGCCGTGGATCGCAGACAGCAGCACGCTTGGCTGGAATGACTGACATAGATATTGCTCCTGCTATGGCTGCCGGTCAGTCTGTAGCAAGTGGCAATATTCCAGGAATGATTACATCAGCAGTTGGCATGGCAAACAGAATCAGTACACCGGAACCTGTGCGCAATCAGATGGGACAGATTCTGCTATCGCGTGACCAGCAACGACTTAACGATCTTATGATGGAGTTACGCCGACAAGGTGAGGCTCGATCACGCGCTGCTGGTCTTGGTGGTTTCACTGGTGGCACTATCGGTAGCAATGTGCAACCGTATTCCGCTGGACTACTTGGAGACTAGACGATGGCAACAGCATACCCAGGTGGTCTGCGCAAGCGCGGTGGCTTGCTGGACTACGAGGACACCATACAGGCAACACCACGCAATCCATTCTTTGGTGGCGTGGCTGACTTGCTAGGCCAGGCGTACAAGCTGCCTGAGATGCCGCGTTTGGGTGTACCTGGATTGGACTTTGTGGCCGCAAACCGCAACCGCTTGATGGACTTGCTAGGCGTCGGTGATGTGCAAAAGACTGCTGAAGCCTTGTCCTATGGGAACAGGCTTGGAACTGGCGCAGGCATGACGTACCAGCCGCTTCCTGAGACTATAGGCGCTGCGATGGCGCTTGCGCCTATGGTTGCACCAGCAGCACGCATGACTGGTGAGGGTGTAGCGACTACAGGCCGATTTGTTGCGCCGAAAGCTGGGCAGTTGGCCGAGCAGTACATGGTAAATACAGGAGCGATCCTGCCATTGGATGTGTACCACGGCACACCGCATACATTGCCACCTACTCAAAGGAATTTGCTAGGCGAGTTTGATGCAAGCAAAATCGGGACAGGTGAAGGCGCACAGGCTTACGGGCATGGCATTTATGTGGCTGAGAATCCTGCTGTGGCGCAAAAGTACAAAGAGCAGCTTGGCACGCAAATGCAATACAAAGGGCAGCAGTTTTATGACCCAATAGTTGGTAGAAAGACTGCGACTACTGGCAACACTGAGATTGATGACTACTTGCTTTCTTACCTTGGCGACACTGGTGTTGTTCGCAAAGAGTTACTTAATGCTGCAAAAGAAATGAGGGCTTCTAAAAACCCTCAAGCATTAAAAGAATATCAAACCTTGATGGCTGAGTTTAGGAAAATAAGGCCAGATGTAACAGCAGCAAACACCGGCAACTTATACAAAGTAGATTTGCCAGACGAAAAGATAGCGAAGATGCTGGATTGGGATAAGCCGCTAAGTCAGCAGCCAAACATCTTGAAAGTGTTAGAGAAAAACTACCGTTCTGATTATTTAGATATGTTTAAGAATCGGCCTGGAAGCGATTTTTATAAAGCAATTTCTGGAAATGCAGGAGTGGAAGATTTGAGGGCATTGGGGTCTTCTGAGTTAACAAATCTTGGCATTCCAGGCATCAAGTATTTAGACGAAATGTCGCGTTCCGCAGGCCAAGGCACACGCAACTTTGTCGTGTTTCCTGGAGAAGAAAAGAGCATGACAATCCTAGAGCGTAACGGGAAACGAGCAGAAGAACTGAAACGTCTTCAAGCTGGCGGCTTGCTGGCTCCATAAAAAGCTGCCATCAGAGGATGCACCTTGATCTTGCGCCTGGTGGCACGGTCACGCGCTAACCGGAAATCCTTTGCGTCTGGTGACTCTTTGTTCCGCATCCGCTTAACGCGCTCATATCCTGTGAATGCTGGTGGCCTGGGAACATCAGTGCCTTTGCCTATCTTGTAGACGCGAGCGATAGTTCCACCTGTACGCTGCCAGCCTGCGATGTAGACCTGACCTTTCTTATACAGTTTGTTCATGTTGTTTTCCGCTGCACGTTGCGATAGGAACACGGCAGCCGCCAGCTCCTTGCACGTCATTGGCTTCTTCAGCGCCTGCTGAATCTGCTTTATTCGGGTAGGGTTCATGCTTATTTGTAATACCCAAGTTTTCGCAAGGTTTCCACAGACTTAGGTGGGCGTGGAGCATCATCCGGTTTTGCCTTGCCTTTTTCAGCTACTGACCACATAGGCACTGGAGTGACTCCGGTCCACTCCATGACGTAGACATCATCCATCTTCACCAGCACCTTGCGGACATAGCCAACGGTGATGCCTATGGCTTTGGAAATCTGCAACACAGTCAAACCGATAGGCACAGCCCATAACAGGTTACGAATCTTGTCTGGGTACTCGCTGGTGCGGTCTCCATCAACCACGCACTCCTTGGTGCTGAACCTGTGTTCATTGGCGCACTCATATCGACGGTGCATCTCATTGTGGGGTCTGCCACGGGTCTCAAGCGTCACGGCCCACGCTTTGCATAGTGGGCACTTCACTTTTTCAATCCTTTGATGAAGGTCGCAAAACTGTCCTGCGTGGCTTGCCCAAAGCCTTTGATTTCACCGATGCGGGAAGCGGCTTCATCTAGTGCGGCGTTCCATTCGCTGTGCGCTGGCATTGCCTCAAGTTCACGGCGCTGTGGTGGATGCGGTGCATATTCCAAAGCAAGAACTTCTATGTTGCCATCAGAAAGCCGCTTGATGATGCTTACGCTGTTTCCGTCTTGGCCCCAATCAACACCCCACCACGCCACAGGCTCCTGCGCTGGCTGTGCTAAGGATATTTGCCCTGTTCCGTTACAAGGCTTGCAAGTCGCAATAGGAGATTCTGGAATGCCCGTATCTCGGTCACCAGTTCCATCACAGCTTCTGCATGGGCGTGTAATGCTAGGCTCCTGCAACTTGTCCGCAGCCGCATCACGCTTTGATTCAAATCCGGTCATAGCATCCCACCTTTAAGCGTGATGCAAGTGCCATCTATTAGCGTGACCATCTGACCACCTTTGAGGGACATCCTGCGTAGGTTTTCTTTCTGGTCCTCAACCGCCTGGCGGCACTCGGACTCGCGGCTGAAGTAGCGCATCGACTGCATGAACTCGCAGTTCCCGTTCATGCACACGAACAGGACGGGTATGTATAGGACGTGAATCATGCTTTGCACTCCTGGGTCAACAACGCGGCGACAGTGCCGCACATAGGCTCATATGTGTAGTAGCCCCAGGCCATGCAGGCTGCGACTATGAAGGCCACAAGGCCAATCACAAAGAAGGCCCAAGCTATCAGGCCGAGGACCAGGCTGGCCCATGACTCAATCTCATCGTCTGTATCCATGATGCGTACTCCGGTGAATCAAACACAAACAGCATGGCGCACAGCGCCACAACGATCAGGCTAGTGAGCCTTGGCATACGCCAACTCAGTCTGGGTGGCTTTCAGTTCCTGGCGCAGAATAGCCATCTCAGCGTCCACGCGCTTCTGCACAGATTCAACACCACGCGCCCAGCCTGCCAGTGCCGCCTCGGTGCAGGCCGTGTGCAGGACCGTTGCCAGGTCATCACGGGACAAGATGCCGAAGTCGCCAACCGCTGGTAGGTGCGCGAACACGGTCTTCTTGATCTCGATCTCTAAAGGGTTCATCATGCGATCCACCATTGAATAGTTACATAGGCCAAAACGGCGAGGATTGCTGCCGATAGCAGCGCGTCATAAAGTGATTGTTTCATCCTCCGACTCCGATCTGGTAGGTGGTGGTTAGGTAGTGGTTCTGCGCCATCACCTGACGCTGCTCTAAGCCGTACTCATTCTCACGGCGGCGCGGAATGAAACGCTCAACGAACCCACGGTGCGGGAGAACGAACCCGTAAGACATAGGCTCATGGAAGAAGTTGCGCTGCGAGAGTTCCGACTCGCGCAAAAAGGCTTCTGGGTTCTCGCGTTGCAGGGAGGCGGCGACCTTGTCAATCTGCTCGCCTCCAAACTTGGAAGCAGCGCGTAGCTGGCTGCGTTGGTACTCGGTAAGTTTCATTACATTCTCCTGTTGTTGATGACGAGCGAATCATATCGCAGTTGATTACTGAATCACAAACAGCAGTTGCGAAATGGGGTAGGGAAAACACCTACACATTTCAGTGTAGAATCCATCAACAAGGAGATGATAATCTAATCATGGAAACGACCACACAATCTGCCATCAGGGCCATCCGCGAGAAAGCGGAACGGTCCGGTTTCACTCTCTCGGATGTCGCCTACGCGGCAGGCATTGACAAGGCCCAGGTCTCGCGCTGGAGCACCGGCAAGGTCATTCCCTTGTACTCTGCCGTAATCAAGCTGCAAGAGGCTTGCGATGCGCTGGTGGAGGCCAGGCTGCTGGTGCTACAGAAGGAGCGCGAGCAATGAGCTACGTCATTGGAATCGACCCTGGCATCAGCGGAGCCATTGCTAGGTTTGAATGGTATAGCCAAAGCCTAGTGGAGGTCATTGATATGCCTACGCTAGAAGTGGACTCAGGCAAGACAAAGAAACGGCATATCAGCGCGGCATGGTTGCGCGACATCTTGGCTTGCTATCCAACAGCTCACGTCGTCATTGAGAAGGTTGGCGCTATGCCTGGTCAGGGTGTCAGCAGTATGTTCAACTTTGGGCGCAGCGCAGGCATCATAGAAGGCGTTGTGGCCGCCTTGCGGATGCCAAGCACCTACGTCACTCCTGCCACTTGGACGAAGGCTGTAGGCCGCGCAGCGGGTAAGGATGCCAGCCGTATGCGTGCGATGGAACTGTTCCCTACACGCGCTGACCTGTTCAAGCGTGCAAAGGACGATGGCCGCGCAGATGCTGCACTGATTGCATATTGGTACATAACGAAAAATGCTTGACCAACTACGCACCATGCGCGAACACGTTATCTGGCTAGGTACTCAGCTAGAGAAAGAGCGCGAATCATCACGCGAGAAGACTGTCCTGCTCAAGCGCATCCTGGACCCAGATGATCTGGGTCACGCGGTCACCAACGAAGTACGCAAGCAAGCCTACGCAATCATTTCAAACGACCACGAAAGAGAGAGAGAAAAATGGAACGTATCAAACTAAGACCGAGCGCCGCATCACGCTGGATGGCTTGCCCCGCAAGCGTTCACCTGTCTGTCGGCATCCCTGAATCGCCTAGTGGTGAGGCCGCGCAGATTGGCACTGCCATCCACGCGCTGGCCGAGATGTGCTGGCAGACAGAGGATGACCCGAAGAACTACATCGACAAGCTGGTGGAGGGTATCCGCATCACTGAGCAAAACGCGGAATTCGCGCAGTTGCACTTGGACACCATCAAGCGCCTGGAGACTGAGCTAGGCCGTGTCCTGGTGGAGCAGCATGGGACGGTCCTTAACACCATGCAAGTGTCACTCTCTGGGACGTGCGACGTTGTCGGCTACAGCGTGAAGGATTCGATCATTGAGATTGTTGACCTGAAGACCGGACGCAACTACGTTGACGCCGACTCGGCGCAATTGAAGATTTATGCGCTGGCGATGATGAAGGCATTGGGCGACTTCCAGACCATCAGGCTGACCATT
>JAUKPS010091074.1:0-34155 GCA_032273165.1 Chlorellidium tetrabotrys | reverse complement strand
TCTAAGATATCATCACGTATGTTTTGATTACGCTTTTCTGTATTCAATACACGGCAGAAACTATTTGTTATAGCAGCCGTGTAGTAAGCGAATGGGTTAGCTGATTTAGCTTCATTGAAACGTAGACCAACGTATGTAAGTTGAAGGATAGCACTGTTACGCATCTCATCATTATATGTATACCCACGCCAATTATATTTCATTGCATATTTTTCGCACATCATAATATACATACGGGCAAGTTTGTTTGTAATTTTACCGTGATCTTTATTAAAGTTGCCGTTTTCTAAATTACCTTCCCAATGACTTTTGCCCACACAATAGAACGTATTGTTTTCATCAACTTTATAATGTTGGAATGGTGGGAAGTTTACTTTAACATGAACCATATCATCTACTTCAGCTTTTGTTGTAGTATCTTCTAAGTCAGCAAAGATTTCATCCGGATCTGGTTCCTCAAACTCAAATATATCTTTTGCTGTTTTCTTTTTAACTGTTTTGCGGGGTTGTTTTGGTGCGACTGGAACGTGATCCCACGTCATTACACGAAATACTAAATCTGTTAATGCGATTGAATCGGGGGAAACAGCATCTTTGCTACCTTGTTCCAAACTAAGACGTAACGCACGGGTTTCTTTTGCTTGTTGAATTGTTTCAGCTTTAAAAGCATATGCTAGACTATCATCAAGTGCAGATTGTGGCATATCTACTATGAAGTCATATCTATGATATTCTGGTTTAGTAAAGCAACAGTATGCATTTTTACTCTCATGTATTTCTTTTAAAATATCTTTGTTATTAAGATAGTTTACGGGTTTGCGTGGTGCGGGTAATAGAGACATAGTTTCCTTGTTGTTTTGTGTAGTGTAACACAATAGTTGCAGAAAAGCAACAATTTTTTAGTGAAAAGGGTAAAATTAGCACTTTTATTTAGCGATAAATATAAGTAAGGATAACAACATATTATGCCATCATATTCGAGCCTGACACCTGCGCAAAAGATACAGTTCGCAAAAGATGTATCTATGGCTAATAACGGTGTAACACAACCTAACACCACAGCAATAAACGTCGTAAATTTGGATAAATTAATTACAGCTACCTCAGTAGATATTAACGCAACTAAACAGTTATTAGGTAGTTTACAATTAACTTCTGGGGCCTCACCGTATACTTACCCGGTACCATTTTCATCATTACCGGGAGAAGTACAATCTAAGCTTAAACAGTTTATTCCACCCGGATATACTCCACCTACTACTATAACTGGACAAGAACTTATTGATATTGAGCAAGGGGTATTGAATAGTTTACAAGAATTAAAAGCTAATCCAGCTACTTTACCCAGAGCCGGCGTCGGGACAGTACCGGCTGTACAGCCGACAATTACACCCGCAACCACATTACCAACAAATACGACGCCTGCAAGCACAACAGCACCGTCTACTAATACGCCAAGTTCTACAATTTCTAATATACTAACTGCAGCCGCAGTAATTGGTGGAGGGGCATTGATAGTAAATGCATTAAATAATAGGGTTCAAAATTCAACTGCTACCCCAGTGCCGCCAGCAGACAACCCCAATCCTACGCCGGCGCCCTCATCTCAATTCTTAGACGCAAATACGGAACCCCAGCAACTTATAGACCCAAATACTGATCCTAATACTAATATTGGTAATGACTCACAAGAACAACCGCCTCAACCTCAACAAACAATAAGTCTTGCTAGCGATCCTAACACAAATATAGGCACAGAAGGACAAACAATTGAAAATTCTTCACCGGCAACTATTGATGCAGACGATGCAATTGAAAAAGCAAGATTAGAAGCTCAAGCAGAATATGGTAATATTACCCCACGAACCGAACAAGATATCTTTGCGGCTGAAGGTGTAACAAATGCAGCCGGCTTGCAAGGTAAAATAGAGGATACTAGAGCACAGCAGATTACACAAGATGCAGAAAATGCAAAGACACAGGGTGATTGGCGTGTACGACTAAGTTTAGCACCAAGTGCAGGATATTTATATAAAGCAGTAAATCCAGGAATATTAGCACCATTGCAAAAAACAGATGGAGTAATCTTCCCGTACTTACCTCAAATACAAGTGACATATGCCGCACACTATGATGCGGCAGAATTAATACATAGCAATTATAAAATATTTCAATATAAAAACAGTAGTATTGACCAGATTAGTATTAATTGTGATTTCACTGCACAAGACACTGAAGAAGCAAATTACATGTTAGCTGTTATACATTTCTTTAGATCAGTTACTAAAATGTTTTATGGTCAAGATGAGATACCAAAATTAGGAACACCTCCACCGTTATGTTACCTATCTGGATTGGGCGACTTTCAATTTGATAGACACCCATTAGTTATATCATCATTTAATTATAATTTACCTAATGATGTAGACTATATACGAGCAGGCAGTCCAACATTGTTATCTGGAGTTAATTCAACTGCATATAATGATAACAGAAATAGTGATTCAACTCCTACACAAATTAGATTACAAAGTGGTAATACGCCATTAAATACGGGTGCTACACAATCTGCACCTAATTTTAGTAAAGCAACGAATACACAACCCACATATGTACCTACAAAGATATCAATATCATTAGTGGCATATCCAATTGTAACACGTAATGATATAAGTAATAAATTTAGTTTAAAAGATTATGCTACTGGCAAATTACTACAGGGTAGTAAACGCAGTGGCGGAGGAATTTGGTAATGGCAAATAACACACTTTATCCAGAAACAAGCCCATACTATGTCACAGATATAGTTAACAGTAAATTTTTAGATGTAATGATAGATAGACCTATCTATAAACAACCATCAGATATCTATTGGGAGATTACTTTAGTATATGAATATCGTCCTGATATGTTAGCATTTGACTTGTATGCTGATAGTAGATTATGGTGGGTATTTGCTCAAAGAAATCCAAACAGATTAAAAGATCCTTATTTTGATTTTGTTGCTGGTGTGGGTATATATTTGCCTAAAGCAGATTTCTTAAAACAACTGTTGGGACTATAAATGGCAACAAACTCAAGTACCCAAACTGGTCAAGGCGCAGATGGTGCTACTTGGACCTCTACGGTCGATCTTGATACAAACACCGGTGCAAAAACTTCAACTGTCACTTTTACTACGCCTAAAGGGCCAGTAACATTAACTGGGACTCCGGATTCAGTTTCAAATCAGTTAGGTGCATTAATGACAAAAAATGCCGCATATCCCAAATATGTTTCATTATTAGTAGCGTCACAGACAGCACTCATTGATATATCACAGACATTAACATCAGAATATCAACAATTAAATCCTCCACCTAATACAGAACCTGTCCCGCCCACAACAGAAAACAAAACATCTCCAAACACTCTTACAGGAGCCGCAGACGGAGATAGTGGAAAAGATAAAGAAAGTCAAGCAGAAGGAAATCCTAATACATCTGGTAATGTGTCTGACATGGGAGAAGTAGTTGTTACTGCTAAGAGACCGGTTAAGGCAATAGAAGGTGCACCGGCAAGTCAAAAACCAGGTCTACGTCAACAAAACCCCTTAGGTAATCTATCAAGTTATACATATCAAATTACATTGTATATGATAACACCTGATGCTTATGATGCATTTATTTTATCTGGTAGAAATAATATTAATGCCATTAATAATGTTGCTAATCCACAAGTGGCTACCGAAGTTGAAAACAACATGTCAGGTGCATATATCATAGCACAAAGCGGTGGGATAAACAATAAAACAAGTAAACGTGCATTTGATTATGATTATTATATAGATGAGTTAAAAATTAAAACTAAAACAGCTGGACCTGCTACTAGTACCGCATCTAACGACAGTGAAATAACATTTAACATTTATGAACCATATGGTTTTTCATTTATATCACAACTAACAAATGCTTCGCAGATATTGAGACAGAAAAGTAAATTAAAAAATTTTAAAGATTTAGCTAATGCTACTAAAGCATTTTTTATATTAGGTGTTAGATTTCAAGGATATGATTCTGAAGGAAAAGAAATATCAGCAAGCACCACATACAATCAGGATAATAGAGATATAACCGGCGATTCAGGCGGAGTATTTGAAAGATTTTTTGACATTAAAATTAAAAGCTTCAAATTTAAACTTGACGGCAAAATGACTGTATATAATATTATGGCTGCCCCTATTGCCCCGCAAACTGCATTTGGTGTAAAATTTGGCAGATTGGATCGTGGTGGACGATATCAGGGAAGTACAGTAGATGCGGTATTACACAACTTAATAGATCAGTTAAATCAATATCAACAAAACAGAGTTAATTCAGAAACTCCAGATGGTATTATACCAAATGTTTATAATATTAGATATTTAGGAGATGCAGAGGTGCAAATAGGTGGTGCATCAATTGTAAGTATTGCTGATTTAAATAAATCAACATGGCCTATGAGTTTAGCCAAAAATGTAAATCAAGTTAATGAAGGTGTTTCCGTAAAGGCTGTACCTAATAGTAATAGTAGAACTATTACATTTGCTAATGATATATCTATAATGCAAGCAATAGGTTCAATCATATCACAAAGTAGTTATTTAGAAAATGCCTTAAATTTAGTTATAAAATCAACTACACAACCGGTACCGGCTAATAAAGGTGGTCCTAATGTTCCGGATCCTAAACCGGATGCTATTAAATGGTATAATTTAGGGTCTGAAGTTAAATGTTTAGGGTTTGATAAAATAGCAGGTGATTTTGCGTATGAAATTACATATGTTATACAACCGTATGAAACTCCATATGTAACTAGTCCATACGTAAATAAAACTACAAAATATTATGGGCCACATAAAAGATATGAATATTGGTTTACTGGAAAGAATTCAGAAATACTAAACTATGAACAAAAATTAGATAATGCATATTTTATGGCGGCATTGAATCCAACTGGAGCCCCTGCTAGCCAAGGCGGTGCTCAAGATATAGCTACCATAGAAGGCAAGCGACAAAATCAAGATAGAACAGGTAAATTAGATGTAGGTAAAGAAGCACAAAATTCTTATCTAACTAGTTTATTTGATCCCGGTTCCTATGCTACTGCAAAAGTTACTATTATGGGTGATCCTGATTTTTTAGTACAAGATAGTCCTAGTTCAGCAAATCAAATATATCGTCAATTTTATGGCAAGGGATTTACTATAAATCCAAATGGTGGTCAAGTGTTTATTGAAATAGATTTTAAAGAACCAGAAGATTATAATAATGATAACGGATTGTTAACTATAAATCAATCTATATTGTTTTGGAAATACCCCAAAGAAGTTGCATCATTGGTTAAAGGAATAAGTTATCAGGTCATAGAAGTAAACAGCAGTTTTTCAAAAGGTAAATTTACACAAGAATTAGATTGTAGAATAAACCCTATGACAGATTTAGTAGCTAAAGAAGCTACTAATTCAGCCGGCAGACCTGTCGTATTAGACGCAAGTGGACGACAAACTGGTGCTAGTGATGCTAGACTTGGACCAGTTATTACAGAAGAAGATAAAATTCAAGCCGCTAATGAAGTAAATAACCTAGCCAGTAGATATCCAGCTACTACAAATAAAGCTCTTAATGCGGCATCTCAGCCGGATGATGAGAATGTAGTAAATCCTACAAAACAACCTGCTAATCAAGGTGGTAGAGAAGTAGACTTAACTCAGGCTAATGCGGCATTAGCGGCCCGAGCAAGAGATAACGCAACAACAAATGCCCAATTAAGATTATTAGGAAGACCAAGGGGCGGAGCATAATATATGGCATATGATGAAATAAAACCTAGAGGTAGTACAAAAGCAAGCCAACCGGATGCAGGAGGTGCAGTACTACGTAGTGTACCGTTATTCGGTATTGTTAAAGACAATATTGATCCAGTACGTTCAGGTAGACTACAAGTATACATTAGTGATTTGGGTGGACAAAACCCTGATGATAGTAACTCTTGGGTAACTGTTAGTTACATGACTCCTTTCTACGGAGTAACGACACCATCAGGTGCAAATACTGGATACGGGGAATATACTAAAAATCCTAACAGTTATGGTATGTGGAATAGTCAGCCTGATATCGGAACAACTGTTATATGTATATTCATTAATGGTGATCCTAATTACGGTTTTTGGATAGGATGCGTACCCCAAGCTGAAGCATTGCAAATGGTTCCTGCAATTGGCGGAACATCCAATATTGTCGCAAATGCAGGAGAAGCAAAAGGGTTAGGTGGTGCAGTTAGATTACCAGTAGTTAACCTCAATACTAATAATGAGGGCATGGCAAATAGTAACAGATTTTTAACTGATGCTAAACCTGTACATAGTTATGTTGCTAGTATATTGGCACAACAGGGATTGGTTAGAGATCCTATTAGAGGTGTTATTGGATCAAGCGCACAACGTGAAGCACCATCACGTGTTGGTTGGGGAGTAAGTACACCTGGCAGACCTATATACGAAGGCGGCTTTACTGATGAGACTATTGCTGATGCCGCAAGTAATACTGGACAAGCCGCCGGTTTAAAAGTTATTGCACGTAGGGGTGGGCACACCCTAGTAATGGATGACGGAGACATTCTAGGTAAAGATCAATTAGTAAGAATACGTAGTAGTTTAGGACATCAAATATTAATGAGTGATGATGGTCAAACATTATTCATCATTCATGCCAACGGACAAAGTTATATTGAAATGGGTAAAGAGGGTACAATTGATATGTACTCTACTAATTCATTCAATGTAAGAACACAGGGTGATTTAAATTTACATGCTGATAATAATATTAATATTAATGCAGGTAAGTCATTAAACATAAGTGCAGATACGATTGCAATTAGTAGTGAAAAAGAAACTACACAAAAAGTTGGAACAGATTTTAGTTTATATGCTTCTGGTAAGTATACAGCTAAAGTAGATGGCAAGATGAGTTTTGCTAGTGGTGCTGATGCATCTTTTTATAGTGATGCAATAACCTATTTTAATGGTAGTAAAATTAATTTAAATACAGGGGCATCTAGTTTAGTCCCGCAAGAAGTAAAACCATTGCCAGTTGTAGCACATACTGACACATTGAATGATGCTACTAAGGGCTGGGTAGCTGCTCCGGGTAAATTATTAAGTATTGTAAGTAGAGCACCTGCTCATGCACCATGGGCTAGTGCAAATCAAGGGGTAGATGTTAAAGTTAATAACAACGCAAGTGCGGCATTGCCGGCTGCACCAGCGCCGGCAGTAGCGGCAGCAAATGCAAGTGCAGGTGCACCAACTAATCCAGTATCAGTTGCAGTTGCATCTACTGTTCCTCCGTCATCAGCAATCAGTGCGGCATTAGATAAAAATACAACAGGTACGATAGTTGGACAATTGTCTACACTTGCCGCAAATGGCCCGGCTGCAGCCGCAGTTAAATTGGGAGCAGGTATAGTACAAACAGCGCAAGGTGCAGTTGCATCAGTAGGTGCTATGGCACAAAGTGCGGCACAAATGGAAGCAGGTGGAGTAATTAAACCGGGTGCGGCAGCATTGGTTAATAATTTAGTACAAGGTGGAAAGACAATTCAACAAGCATTAACTTCTAATTTGTTTACGGGTAAAGACGGTGCATCAACCTTAACTAGTTATATTAACAACACGGTAGCACAAGTAGCTACACAAGTTACTACATTACAACAAGCACAAACTACATTAACACAAACAGGGTTAATTACTGGTAAAGAATCAGGTACAGCAATTGCAGGTTTAGTAATGTCCACCGCAACTGCCGGTATACAAAATACTGTTAATTTAGCTAGCAGTGCAGCCGGTGCACTAACAGGAGCAGTGAACGGGGCAGTATCAAATATAACAGGTGCGGCCACTGGTGCATTGAATAATGTATTGGGTTCAGCTAGTAGTTTAGTATCAGCTGGTAATTTTGCTGGTAACTTAGCAAGTACTGTAACAGGTGGTTTAAGTAGTATTGCAGGCTCATTGGGTGGAATGACTAAAGGTGCTATTCCTGGTCTATCAGGCTTATTAGATAGTGCCAAGGGTGTAGCCGGTAGTGCATTTTCTGCAATCAGTGGTGCATTGCCAACATTAACAGCAGGTGTACCACAGAACATTAAAGATATAACAGAGAAGGCGCAAGAAGCCGCACAAGCCCCGTCAGCAGGAGGCATAGCAGATGCATTAAGTTCTGCAACCGGAGCGTTAAGTTCTGCAGCCGGCAGTTTAACCGGAGCATTAAGTTCTGCTACCGGAGGTTTAACTGGAGCATTAAGTTCTGCCACTAGTGGTTTAACCGGAGCATTAAGTTCTGCTACTGGAGCATTAAGTTCTGCTACCGGCGCACTTAGTGCTGTTACTAGTTCTATATCAGGAGTAACAAAAGGTATTACAGCTAACCTATCTACTGGATTAGGAGCACTGCCTGGAGGTGCTAGTGTAGTTGCTTCTGTAGTTAATAATGCAGTTGGTGCTATTAAGAGTGTTCCAGGAGTTGGCGCAGTAACAGGTTTAATTGGACAAGCATCTGCAATTACAAGCGGTATAGCTGGACTAGCATCTGCTAATCCATTAGCATCTTCGGGTGCATTAAATGCAATTACAGGAGCCGCCGGGGCATTGACAAAAGGATTAGATGATTTAAAGAGTGGAAAACTTACACTAGCGTCATTAGCTTCAGCGGGCCTGCCAGCCGGCGCAGCCGCACAGTTAAATGCCGCTATTAGTGCAATGAGTTCTGGTGGCGCGGTGCAAATCAAACTACCTACTGTGGCTATTAATACTACAGATAGGGGTGAACTAGCACAATCAATAACATCATTATTGGGTAACTCAAAAATACCAGCACCAAACTTTGCTGGTATAAGTGAAGATACATATAAATCGGAAATGGCTAAACTTGATGCAAAAAAAGAAAAGTTTAAAGAATTTGATGTTAGATTTGATGCTGTAATTGCGGAATCTAAAACTGTCAAAGCACAGTTTAATGCGGCGGTAGACGCACACGAAGAGGCAATGAATACTTTACCTGCAGGCGATCCAGGAATTGATGCGGCACTTCAAAAAGCTAAAGCACTACGACTACAGTTAACTGAACTTCAAATAAAGGGGTATGACATTTTAAGTGAACGCAACAAATTATCATTAAGTTAAATATAAATATACTATAGGACAACAACATGCCAACTTATGTAGGTTTCAGTACAATTAACGCTAACAAGCCCCGCTCTATTAATTTACCAGCAGGTATTGCAGGTGGAGTGGGCTCCATGGTACAACCAGTTATCCCTGGAAAAAAGTATAGATTAGTTGACCAATCCTTAGTTATACAGGATTTCATTAACGCATTGAATATCCAACAAGGGCAAAAAGTAGGGAATCCGGGGTACGGAACTACTCTTTGGAGTTTTGTTTTTGAACCTAATACATTTGATGTTCAGAACAAATTAGAGACTGAAATCAGACGAGTTGCCAATCAAGATCCAAGAATGATAGTTAATACTGTCAGCGCATACCCTCAAGAAAATGGTATATTAATTGAAGTAGAACTAGCTGTTGCACCTTTTAATAATGCACAAATATTAAGTGTTTTCTTTAATAATGGTACTAATACAGCAGTAATTCAATAATCTTCCAAAAGTGGAGTTTTCATTTAAGATAAATACTTAAAAGAGAATACCACTATGGCAACCAGCTCACGACAATCAGCATTATTCGGCGTCAACGATTGGAAGGCAATCTATCAAACCTTCCGTGAAGCCGATTTCCGTTCATATGATTATGAAACATTACGTAAAAGTTTCATAGACTATCTACGTGTTTACTATCCAGAAACCTATAACGACTACATTGAATCTAGTGAATTCATTGCATTAATGGACGTTATGGCGTTTATGGGACAGGGTTTAGCTTTCCGTAGCGATTTAAACGCACGTGAAAATTTTATTGATACGGCTGAACGTAGAGATAGCGTTGTTAAATTAGCCAACTTAGTCAGCTATACACCTAAACGTAATCTAGCTGGTCAAGGGTATATTAAAGTAACTAGTATTCAGACAACTGAAAACATTACTGATTTGAATGGATTCAACTTAAGCAATCAAACAGTATTATGGAATGATCCTGCAAATGTCAATTGGTTAGAACAATTCAATACTATTATCAATGCTACCTTGGTTAATACACAACGTATTGGACGTCCAGGTAATAGTGCTCAACTCTCAGGCATTAAGACGGATGAATATGCTATTAACATTCCACAAGCTACATTACCAATAGTACCTTTTACCGCGGTTGTAGATAATCAAGCAATGAATTTTGAATTAGTTAGTTCAACTACATTAAATGAAGATTATGTTTATGAGATTCCACCTGCCCCTAGTGGCAGAATGAATATGGCTTATCGTAATGATAAGTTGGGTTATGGTAGTCCAAATACAGGTTTCTTCTTTTATTTTAAGCAAGGAACATTACAGAATTTTGATTTTAATTTGGCACAACAAATTAGTAATCAAGTGGTTGATATTGATATTCAAGGTATCAACAATACAGATACTTGGTTGTATCAATTAAGTACAGATAATAGTAATACGGTTAATAGCACTATATGGAGACAGGTAGAGAATGTTTATGCCGATGCCTATCTACAGACTGAGAATAGTGTTCGTAGAATATTTTCAGTTGGTTCAAGATTTAATGACCAAGTTAGTTATGTTTTTGGTGATGGAGTATTTTCCGAGATTCCAGTTGGAACATTTAGAGCATATGTACGTGCAGGTAATGCATTAACATATACAATAGATCCAACTGAAATGCAGAATCTATCAGTATCAATAAACTATATTAGTAGAGTAGGACGAACAGAAACACTTACATTAGGATTAGAATTACAGACACCAGTGTCAAATGCACAGGCAAGAGAAACATTAGCAAATATTAAACAACGTGCCCCTGCTCGCTACTACACCCAGAATAGAATGGTTAATGGTGAAGATTATAACAATTTCCCATATACATTATACAGTTCTATTATTAAAAGCAAAGCTATTAACCGTAGTTCTGTTGGTGTATCAAAGAGTTTAGATTTGTTAGATCCTACCGGAAAATACTCCAGTACTAATAGTTTTGCAAACGATGGTGGTATATATCAAAATAGTACAAATGGTAATACATTATTAACTATCAATACATCGGGTGATATTATTACTTTCTTAACTGATACGTTGGGAGTATTACTAGCAGAAAATCGTGCAAGACAATATTACATTCAAAATTATACACGTTATCCTGTTGATACCGCATCAGGCGACGGCCAAGTATATTGGGAAGAACAAACAGTTGATGCTAATAGTATAACTGGTTATTTCTATAATATAATTGGCAGTGCAAATACTCCTATACCAGTTGGAACATATTCTAGCTATAATATGAAATATACTACTAAGGGTGCAATGATGAAATTTGTAGCACCAAGTGGATATTACTTTAGTGATACTAATCGTTTAGTTGCTGGCATTGCAAGCCCATCTGATAAATCTTATATATGGACTACAGTATTAAATGTAGTAGGTGATGGATATAATAATGGTGAAGGCGCATTCAGTAATGGTTTAGGTCCTATAACATTAAATGGATATGTACCCCAAGGTGCTATAGTATCTACTATACTGCCAGCATTTGATAACTCATTGCCTAATATAGTAATACAAGAATGTATTGTTAGAATGGAACTTAATCAAAGCTTTAGTTTGATTTTTAATAATAGTTTAACTATAGCACAAGATCGTTGGAGTATTGGAGCATATAATGCAAGTAATTATTTTGTAAACTTTAACAGTTTAGGTAATAATCGTTACAGTATATCATATCGTTCATTGGCATACTATTTTGGTAGTGTAGCAGATACTCGCTTTACATATGAAACTGGTAAATTAGTATATGATCCTTTTAGTGGAAAAATATTACAAGACTTTGTTAAAGTATTAGCAACTAATACTCAACCTAGTAGTAATTACCCATTGGCTACACCTGTACAAACAAGTATTATTGGTCAGACAGTAGAGAGTGACGGTTATGTAAATGATTTCCAAGTTGAAATAGCTAGTATAGATGTAAATGATAGAACCATTGTAAGTAACCCAGACTTTTTTACTGAAGTAACTGGGTATGTAAATGGTAATACTAATATTGGTATATATGCATTCTTTGTATTACTACAAGATGCGGTTAACCTTTCACGTAAACAATTAATACCCTCAAGTGATGTTGTTTATCAATATGCTACAAAAACTCAAATTGAAGTAGTTAAATATGAATATCCTGAAGGTCAGCTATTCTATGCATATACAGATAATATATTCTATATTACAGTACAGGATCAAACTGTAAATACTCCTTATTATATTGTAACAGAACAACCTCAATATAGTATGCAACCCGGACGACAAGGATTACAATTCCAATATCGTCATAATAGTAATAATACTACACGTATTGATCCTGCTACAACAAACATTATTGATTTATATGTAGTAACACAAGCTTATTATACCGCGTATCAAAATTGGTTACAAGATACAACCGGCACAGTCCCTGAACCAGATAGACCAACTATTAATGAGTTGTCACAAGCATACGGGTCATTAAATGATTATAAGATGTTAAGTGATAGTGTTATACTTAATAGCGTAGTGTTTTTACCGTTGTTTGGACCCAAAGCACCTATACAATTACGAGGTACAGTTAAAGTTATTAAAGCAAGTAATACAAATGCAAGTGATAGTGAAATTCGTAGTGCAGTTCTCTCTGCTATGAATACCTATTTTAGTATTAACAATTGGACGTTTGGTGATACATTTTACTTTAGTGAATTAAGTGCATATTTACATGCACAAGTAGGTGATTTAATTAGTTCTGCTGTATTAGTTCCAAATGATCCAACTATGAGTTTTGGTGATTTGTACGAAATCAAAGCGGCGCCGTATGAAATATTTGCTAACGGAGCAACAGCTAATGATGTTGTTGTAATAGCGGCACTTACTCCAGCTCAATTACAGATAGCATAAGTACTATATAACCATAGAGAGAAACGATGGCAACAAGAATAAGAACATTAAATTTTCTACCTGAAATATTTAAAACAACAACTAACAGTCAATTTTTAAATGCTACTTTAGATCAAATAGTAGACCAGCCTAATACTAAAAAGATTGAGGGTTATATAGGTAGTAGATTTGGTTACGGAGTTAATGCTAAAAATTATTATGTTACAGAACCTACAAAAGTTAGAACTGACTATCAACTTGATCCGGGTGTAACATTTCTTAAAAAGGATACAAGTACAGCACAAGACTTTATAAGTTATCCAGGTATTATTGATGGCTTAGAATTAGAAGGTGGTGTAGTTGCTGATAACAACAGACTGTTCACTAGTCAATTTTATTCTTGGGATAGTTTTACTAACCTAGATAAAATTATTAACTTCAATCAATATTATTGGATTCCTGATGGTCCTGAAGCAGTAACAGTTAGTACAGAAACTGTATATAATGCAACTGATTATATTGTTACAAGTCTTCCAAATGGATATCTTGTCACAGCAGACGGTGCGGGTCAAGGATCTATTAACCCATCACTTACTTTATTACGTGGTGGAACATATCGTTTCAGTGTTAATCAAGATAGCCAATTCTGGATTCAAGGTGCACCGGGCACTAGCGGAGCAGACCCAACTCAACCTAATGTTTCAACAAGAGATATATTAGGTGTCTCTAATAATGGTGCAGAAGTTGGAGTTGTAGAATTCACAGTGCCTTATAAAAACGCACAAGATCAATATAATTTCCCAGGAAATAATCGAGTAGATGTAGTTACAACTTTACCGTATGATAGTGTTAACGGTGTATTGGTTAGTGAATTAACAAATGGTATAGATGGTATTACCTCACTTGAGGGACTTACTTTAATGTTCTATAATAATGGTAACATTTCTATTATAGAAGCCGGCGATTTTATTATAGGTAATACATATAAAATTAATACTCTTGGCACTACCGATTTTACATTAATTGGAGCAACAACAAATACAGTAGGTGAATCTTTTATTGCTAGTGGCGCAGGTGCTGGCAATGGAACTGCAATTGCATTAACTGGATATGTTTCAAAATTTTATGATAGTACTTTATATGATGAAGAAACTGCAAGTTCCGGAACACAAACAGTCAATACTAACAGTGGACCTGTTACATTTCCTGTAGGCGGTGCACCTTATACTCCTCCCGGAGATGATTTAAATTTTGCAAACTTTGAAGGTGGATACTATACTGATATTGCATCAACCTTTTATACAATTACATATGAAGGTGATCCAACTGATCCTGTTATTAGATTAATTGATGCCGGTACTATTCCATCTGAAGAAAGAATCACTGCTAATTTTGGTACAGAATGGATTGGTAGATCATTTTATCGAAATACTAGTGATACAATAGCATTAATACCATATTTAAGTGCTCTACTTGATACTTTATATTATCAAGATGGTACGTCATCTAATAAAATTGGCACTATTACATTAATCTCAAGTAATACTACTAATCGTATCAATATTCTTACTGATATTATAGGTAAGGCAAATTATACTTCTCCAAATGGAGTGGTGTTTACTAATGGATTAAAAGTAATATTTTCAGGTGATATATACCCAACCAGTTATGAAAACGTTAGATACTATGTTGAAGGTGTAGGTACTGCTATTGAATTAATACCGGTTACTACGTTAATTGCCCCAGAACCATTCACTGCAGGTACATATATCCCATATGATACGGTACCATATGATATTGGTAACTATGATAGTAACTTATATGTTCCAGTAACACCTGATTATATTACAATTGCTAGAAATAGTATTGATAAAAATGCATGGTCACGTAGCAATCGTTGGTTTCATATTGATGTAATCAATGCTACTGCTACCTATAATAATAATCCTGCATTAGCTACACTTTATGCTACTGCTGAAAATAAAGCCAAGCGCCCTATAATAGAATTTTACCCTAACTTACGTTTATTTAATGCCGGTGTTGTAGGTAAAGCTCCAATTGATTTTATTGATTTTAGAACACCTGATGCATTTACTCAAGTATTTGCTCAAGAAAATTACTATCCTGACGTAGAAATATATACTGATTATACTGCTACTATTGACGCTGTATCAATAACACCAATTGTCGCTACTACATTTGTTGTAGGAAGAAAATATAAAATTGCGGCATTAGGTACAACAACGCAATTGCAATGGAATACACTTGCCGGCACTACTGATGTTACATATGCAGTAGGAAATACTTTTACTTGTGTTGCAGTTGGTGTAGGTACGGGTACCGGTATTAATTTATCTACTTTTGTACGTATTGCAAGTGCAGATGTATATCAAAAGGTTGATGTGTCCGGTACCTTTCAAGTTGGTCAATATATAAATGACTTAATTATTGATCTACCTAGTCAGTTGCCTAGAAATAGTCAAATTACTGCAATAACTGGTACGACTAACCTTATAATAACAGTAGCATGGAATGATACTCAAGTAGTTTCAGCTTCAACAGACGTTTCATTAATTGCGAATGATACAAATAATGATAGCTATGCATTATTTGATGGTGCAAGAATTATATTTGCGGCTGATACTAATTTAGCAGTACGTAATAAAATATATATTTCTCGCTTCTCAACTACAGTTGAAGGTGATACACCAACGTTGACTTTAACAGAAGCAGATGATGGACTTATTTTACCAAATGAACAAACTGTAACTTTTAGAGGTTATAACTATCAGGGTATGGATTTTTACTTTGATGGTATGCAATGGATAGAAGGTCAACAAAAAACAACCGTAAATCAACCCCCGTTATTTGATGTGTTTGATAATAACGGAATTAGTTTTGGTAATAGAGATATTTACGTAGGTACATCATTTACAGGTAATAAATTATTTGCATATGGATTAGGTGCAGGAATTGACGATCCAGTATTAGGGTTTCCGTTGTTATATAGCTCAGTAGACAATGTGGGCGATATCAGTTTTGATGTATCCTTAAATTCCGCATCATTTAATTATGTTAGTGGCATAACCCCTATAACTCAAAAAGTTAATACAGGATATGTTTATAATTACAGTAGTTTAACAACACCAGTAAGACAATTGGGCTGGCAAACAGCTATTGCTCCTAGCGTACAATATCAAATATTTGAATTTAACTATTACGCTACTAATCCAACAACTACTTATACATGTGATATTGCTAAAATAGCAGATTCTGCTAGTGCATGGCCTACTATACAATTATTTGTAAATAATCAAATTCAATATACTACAGATTATACTGTAGTAACAACCGATACGCAAACAATAGTTACTTTTACTGTACCAAATCCATTAATAGATACCGTAGTTGAAATCTTATTATTAAGTGATCAGGTAAGTGAAACTGCTTATTATAGTATTCCTATTAACTTAAATAATAATCCATTAAATGCTGATGTTACTACTGTAAATGTAGGTGACATTCGTGGTCAATATCAAAGTAGTTTCTATAATAATCCTAATACTACCGGTGAAGTATTTGGTCCAAATAATTATCGTGATTTGGGTAATATGGTACCGTATGGTAATAAGATTATTCAAAATAGTGCAAGCTTGGTGTTACCGGGTGCATTCTTACGAAAACAAAATCATAGTTTATTCAACGCATTGTTGTATAATAGTAGAGAATATATTACATTTAAAACGTTACTAGTAGATACAGTTAACAATAGTGAATATAATATTCGTTTATCTCCGGCTACTATGTTAGATGACGCATTAGATAAAATCACTAAATCAAAAACAGATAGTAATAGTTTCTTTTGGAGTGATATGTTGCCAAGTAAGGCTGCATATATTACTAACACCTATAGTTTTGCTAATGCATTAGATGTAAGTATATATCCATTAAGTAAAATATATAATTTTGCTACAGCTAATTATAATGGTGTATTAGTTTATTTGACTACAACAAATGGAATAATTACACAATTAATAAGTGGTGTTGATTATACTGTCAGTACCGATAGTCCATCATTAACAGTAACATTAGATTTAGCACCCGGCGATCAAATTACAATTAAAGAATATAATCAAACATACGGTAGCTATGTTCCTAATACTCCTACAAAATTAGGATTATATCCATCAACAATACCTGAAGTAATATTAGATACTGCATATACTCCACCTACATACTTTATTGTAGGACATGATGGTTCATATAACAAATTATACGGAGACTATATTGACGGTAAATTAATTGATTTTAGAGATCAGGTTTTATTAGAATATGAAAAACGTATATATAATAATTTAAAATTAAGTAATACTATTCCTATACAAGCATATGAAGTATTACCTGGTTTCTTTAGAGATACTGATTATAGTTATGATGAAATATTACAAATTTATTCAACTAGTTTCTTAAATTGGGTTGGTCAAAATAGAATTGATTATAAAACACAATTCTATAATGCTTCTAATGAATATACCTATAATTACAATCAAAGTGGTAATAAGATAAATCAACAGGTTATTCCGCAAGGTTATTGGAGAGGTATATACGAATATTTCTATGATACTAGTAATCCAGATACTAGTCCATGGGAAATGTTGGGCTTTACAGATCAGCCATCATGGTGGGAAACACGTTACGGACCTGCGCCATATACAAGTGATAACTTAGTATTGTGGAATGATTTAGCACAAGGTATTGATTGGAACAACGGATATCCAATTGTTATTACTCAAGCAATTCGTCCTCAATTATTACAAGTATTACCGGTAGATAGTGCAGGCAATTTAGTATCACCTTTTGTATCTATTGTAGGTAACTATAGTAACACATCATTTAACCGTGATTGGAAAGTGGGAGATGTAGGCCCGGCAGAATTCAGCTATCGTAGAAGTAGTAGTTGGCCATTTGATTTGATGCGTATACTAGCATTGACAAAGCCTGCCGAATTCTTTAACTTGGGGGTTGATGTTGACAACTACAAGTACAATTTAGAATTTAACCAATATCTAGTTAATGACCGTAGTCATTTAGTTATAAGTGATGTAGAAATTTATGGTAACGGTATTGCTAAAACAAGTTATATCAATTGGATTGTTGACTTTGAAAAACAAGTTGGTATTGATGCTACTACTAACATTACCGATTTGTTAGACAACATTGATGTTCGTTTGGTATATCGTTTAGCCGGCTTCAGCGATAAGAATTTACTAAAGTTCTATGTAGAAAAATCTACAGCAAATAGCAACAACAGTAGCCTATTAATTCCGGATGAAAGCTATCAAGTATTGTTATATGATAACCAACCATTTGACAGGATTGTTTATAGTGGTGTTGTTGTGCAGTTAACTAGTACTGGCTACAAAGTATTTGGAAATAGCCAAACTAATGCATATTTTAATATATTATTACCTAAAATTAACGGTAATTATGAACGAGTATCAGTTCAAAGTTTAAGTGTACAATTAGCTAAGGATTACTACGATACTCCTACTGTAGTTGCATACGGAACAGAATTTTTTACAGTACAAGAAGTTGCACAGTTTTTAGAAGGATATGGTAGATATTTAGCAAGCCAAGGTGTATTGTTTGAACAAATTGAATCTGGCTTAACTGTAAGTTGGAGACAAATGGTAGCCGAATACTTGTATTGGGCACAGTCTGGTTGGGAAGTAGGAAGCATTGTCAATATTAACCCTGCCGCTAATTTAATTTCTATCAACAAAGATAGTTACATAGTACAGCCTTTAACAGTACAACAACAAAACTTTGTATTAAATCAAAATCTATATCCAATACAAAGTACAGACTTAAGTATTGTACGTGACGGCACACTGTTTACAGCACAACCATTGAATCAAGGTGATACTGTTGCGTATGGTCAATTCAACATTAGTAATTTTGAACATGGTATTGTGTTTGATAATATTACATTGTTTAATGATATAATTTATAATTTAACAACTGGGTTACGTCAAAATCGAATAACTGTTCGTGGGTCAAAAACAGCAGAATGGAATGGTACAGTTGACGCACAAGGCTTTATACTTAACCAAGATAACATACTTGATTGGAATAAAACAGTCAAATACACCACTGGTAGTATTGTCAAGTATAAGAACAAATACTGGATTGCGCTTACAATTATTCAACCTAAAGAAATATTTGAAGAACGAGAGTGGAAACAAACAGATTACAACGAAATACAAAAAGGATTATTGCCTAACACTAGTACACGTTCTTATGAAAGCACAATATACTATGATGTAAATCGTGCTAACTTAGAAAATGATGCTGACTTATTAAGTTTTAGCTTGATTGGGTATAGACCACGTGATTATTTGGCCCTTGCTGATTTAACGGACATTACTCAAATTAACGTTTATAAAAACTTTATTAAAAATAAAGGAACATTAAATGCAGTAAGTGCATTTAGAGGAGCTAACTTAGCGCAAGGTGGCATTGATTATGATATCTATGAAAACTGGGCTATTAAAGCTGGTGAATTTGGTGGAGTATTAAATAGTAACTTTATTGATTTTAAACTAAATCAAAGTCTATTAACTGGAAATCCAAGCATTGTTGGATTAACTAACGGTGTATCTACTAGTGGAGTACAACAAGAAGTACCGTTATATAGTTTATATAATTATGGACGTCCGATAACATCTACTGATGTGTTGCCTACTTTACCAACAGATACTCCCACAGTGTTATTCCCTGATGCCGGTTATGCTAACTTTAATGATATGCGTATTGCGGCTTATTACTATAATAACCTAAGCACTAGCACATCTCCTCGCGGTGTAGTAACACCCCTATCACAATTATATGTAGGACAATATATTTGGTTAGCTGATTATCTAGGTACGTGGCAAGTAATGACCCCTGTAAGTTTAGGTTCAATTATATTTGCTAAAAATAATCTGAATGGTACCGCTACTATCACATTTAGTAATCCACACGGTTTATCAAAATATCAACCTTTCGCTATTGTAAACTTCAACGATAGTTTAAATGGTTACTATATTGTTAATACTGTTATTGACCTTAATAGTGTATTAGTTAATGTTACGTTAGATCCGGCAATAACAACTATTGCTGGTCAAGGTATTGGATTTAAATTCCAATCACAACGAGTTGCTAACCCTAGTGATATTATTAATTTACCTTTATTGAACACAGAATTTGTTAAAAATAAAGTATGGGTTGATACAAACAATGACGGTAGTTGGGCAGTATATCGCAAGAGTATCAATTACGGATATGATTCTGAGTTAGTTAAAGATGGTTCAGAGACATTTGGTAGTGCAGTAGCATATACTGACACTATGGGTTATCTAATTGGTGATGCTGATGCAGGGGTTGCATATAGATATTCTTTTAATGAATTGTTTAATAACTATGAATTAGTACAGACTATAACAGGTTCTGCATCATTTGGTACAACAATTACATATGCTGATGATATATTTGTAGTTTCACAACCTATCGGAACTCCTCGGGTCTACATATATCAATTAGTTATTAACACTTTAATTAATAAATTAGTACCACTAGATTCGGCTATTATTGACCCGATACCACCGGAGCCATGGTCTCCTTATTATATATCTGCACCGGGCGGAGTCACTGATTGGGGTAGTGCATTGGCAATATCCGGTGATCAAAATTGGTTATATATTTCTGATACTGTAAACAATAGTGTACATGCATATTTTAAATCACAAGTAACCGGTTTATATCAAGCCAGTTACATCATTGATGGAGATGCATTGGGTTTAACTACAGCAGGTGATAATTTTGGTTATTCAATCTCAACTGATTACTACGGTGATACGGTTGTTATTGGAACACCTAATAAAAATTATACTAGTGCAATTAATAATTGGGGTTATACTTATGTGTTTGACAGAACAGTTCAAAATTTGGAAGCACAATACACAAGTACTGCTCTTACTCCGCAAACATTTAGTTTAGCGTGGTCTCCTACTACAGTAACACAAACTGCTACAGCAACAGCCGGCGCTACTGAAAGAATTACTGTCAGTAGTTCTGCTGGCTTTAGTGTAGGAGATCCTGTTGTATTCTCTGGGACCTTACTATCAGCCGGCGCAATTGCTGCCAATACAGTTTATTATGTATATGATAAACCAACAAGTACTACTTTTAGAATTGCGGCAACACGTGACGCATTAGCTCCTATCAATTTAGCTACTGACACCGGTAGCATGACATGTACTATACAGACAACACCGTTGTTAATTAATGTTAATGGTACTATAATTACTGATAATAATTATGCAGTTATAGGGTCAACATTGTACGTATACAGTGCATTAAATGCAGGTGATATTATAAATGTAAGTGGTAATAATTTTGTATTATCACAAACTCTTACATCTGAAAACACACCCAAGATTGGTGTGCAATTTGGTATTAGTGTTGATACAAACACATATGCTACTGAAGTATTAGTAGGAGCACCATTTGAATTAAACAGTTTAGCACAAGAAGGTGCGGTATATCGTTATACCAATGGTGGTGGCAAATACGGTATGGTTATAGGTACTAATGATTGTGCCATAACAACTAATAGAACTATTTTAATAAATGGTTATATGGTAGTATTACCAGCTGGTAACGCAATATCGTCCGCTACTGCAATTAATCAAGCAACCATCACAAATGTACAAGCAACAGCAACCTCAGGTAAATTAATTATTAGTTTAATTGACACCGCATTAGCATCAGTTAATGATAAGCTTAATGTAACAGCATTGGCAACTGCAACATGGTCAGAATTAGGATTTAATACTTATACTCAAACACAAATTATTAATGATCCTCATGTACAAGGTACTACTCAATTTGGTAATGTAGTTAAATTTAACGAATTTAATTCATTTGTTGTTAGTGCACCAACTGCTACACGTTTTGAAGCAACAACATTCGATTCATCTGATGATGAAAATTATGACAATGATACATTATTTGATAATAATGCCACTCAGTGGGTAGATTCATATAGAAATGCTGGTGCAGTTTATATGTTTGATTACCTATCAGATTACAACGAATCATTAGCTAATTGTGGTAAGTTTGTATATGCACAAAGTGTTAATGATATTAATGAAACATATGGTAGTCAACCAATGTACGGACATGCAATCGAATTTAATAACTCACATGTTGTTATTGGAACACCAGATTTCAAACCAGATACAGTTGCAGGACAAATTGTAACATATATCAATACTATTGGTGCGCCTGATTGGAGTGTTTATAGAAATTCAACTGCAATAGTTGACACTAGTAGACTTCAAGGAATTCAATTATATAGTGCAATAACTAATAACACATTAGACAATTTAGATTATATTGATCCGTTACAAGGTAAAATATTAGGTTCAGTAAGAGAAAATATTGATGTTGTTTCTAACACTGATCCGGCTGGATATAACTCGCCAAGTGCTAATAAAGGCGCAATGGTTTGGGGAGCCGCACAAGTTGGACAACTATGGTTCAATACAAGTACTACTAAATTTGTTAATTATCATCAAAATAGTGTCGTATATAATAGTAAATGGTGGGGTCAAGTATTCCCGGGCAGTGATGTAACAGTATATAGTTGGATAACAAGTGATGTTCCTCCAATATCATATGTGGGCCCAGGCACTGTGTTTAACGTTGATGCGTATGCAATTGAATACACACTAAATGCTACCGGTGTACTAACTCCAATATATTTCTATTGGGTTCGTAATACTAATATAATATTCACTAAACGAGGAAAAACTTTAGCTGATAGTATTATTCAATCTTATATTGCATCACCTATAAATTCGGGCATTAGTTATTTTGCACCAATAGAACAAGATATTTTTGCATTATACAATTGCGGTGATAATATTAATGCAAATGATACTGTATTACATATTGGCTTTGGTACAGGTACAAATGATGATGTTTCACATAGTTTATATAATTTAATTCGTACTAACTATGCAGATGACTTCTTACCTGGATTACCAACCACGAATAGTCTTGATGTACCAGAATCATTATATGATAGAATGTTAGATAGTTTATGTGGTGTAGATGAATCAGGTGCAGTAGTTCCGGATCCATACTTACCTAAACCAGTACAAAATGGTATATATGCACGTCCAAGACAAAGTTTCTTTGTTAATAGATTCTTGGCATTAAAAAATTATTTGACTTATGCTAATGAAATATTAGCACAATATCCTATTACTGAAACACGTAGGTCATTGTTCTTATATACTATAGGTGCAACTAATCTTTCAACTGATCCAATATACAATACTGATCCATTAACTGATTATTATAGTGTTAACCCTTGGACTGGCCCAATTATACCATTCTACAATACCGCTGATTACTGGACTTATATTAATTGGTGGGCAACTGGATATGATGATAATACTAAATCAGCATTACAAGTTCCTGTATATGCTGATCTATCAACAATTAATGCTACAGCAGGATTGATTGTAACTGTTAACACTAACGGTGACGGTAAAACAGAAACTTATGTTTATACTAATTTAGATACATGGGAACGTATTGGTTTACAAGACGGTACAATTGCATTTAGTAGTAACTTATGGGATTATGCAACTGCTAGATTAGGATTTGGTGATAATTTCTTTGACACTACTCCATATGATACATATCCTTCACAAGAAACACGTAGTATTGTAAGAGCATTGAATGAAGAAATTTATACAAATGATTTATTAATTTATAGAAATAAGAGTTTAGTTTTATTATTTGAATTCATTCAAAGTGAAGCCATTGAATCGCAAAATTATTTACCATGGTTGAATAAAACATCATTTATTGATGTAGCACATACTATTCGTGAATTGCGCCCAATTGAAGTATTTCAATCAGATAATCAAGATTTCTTAGCTGGTTATATTAATGAAGTAAAACCATATCACGTAGTTGTTAAAGAGTTCTTATTTAAGTATACCGGAACTGATGTATATGCAGGCAACATTACTGATTTTGATTTACCGGCTCAATATAATACTGATATACAACAATTTGTCACACCTGAATTAGTATATGCTAATCCTAGTGCAGCCAATCAATATTTACCAACTGACCCAATATGGCAAACTGATCCGTATACTGAATGGTTTAACAATTACGGATTGAGTATTACGGGTGTTAATGATTATCAAATCACGGTATTAGCTTCTTATATTGCATTAAACACTAGTGCATTTGCAGTAGATAATGCATTTGGATTCCCAATCAACGGTACAATATTAATTGGTGATGAATTGATTGGTTATTCAAGCGTAGATAGAGCTAATAGTACTTTAAGTGGGTTAACTCGTGGTGTACAGGGTACACCAATATCAGCACATATTCCTGGGGAAATTATTACAATTAATTTACCTGCTGTATTGTTATTGAATGGTGGAAGAGGATATACTGAGCCTCCTAGAGTAACTGCATATATTGATACAAGTATATATCCAGCACCGAGAACACCTGCAGTACTGCAAGCAGTAATGAATTTAGATTCTATATTACGTATTGACGTTATTGATCCGGGTTCTGGTTATGCAGTTTTACCAGAAATTATAATTGATCCTTCGATCTCAATTACTTTTGCGTCTACTGAAGTAAGTACATTGACCAACACTATTGTATTATATTCACCGTTCTTACAAACAGGTGATTTAATAAAATACACTGTAGGTGCTGATACTACCCCTGTTGGTGGTTTAGATACAGATCAATATTATTATGTAAATGTATTAGAAACATCACCTGCATTTGTTATAGCACTATACACTAATTATGGTGATGCAATTAATGATAATGATAGAGTAGTATTTTTTAATACAGGATCTGGTTCCAATAACGTGTTAAATGTTAGTGCTAGAGCAAGTTGTGTTTCAACTTCTATTCCAATAAGAGAAAATCAAATCACGTTACGTTTTGATAGAACAACATATAATTCACAAGTTACTGATTGGCAAAGCGGAGCATTTTATGGTAGTTACTATGCCGGCACGTACCATAATAGCGAACGAGTTTCAAGTTCTAGCATTACTATTGCACCACCTGAGTTTGGATATAATCCACCTATTGATTCTATCTTAGCAAGTGCTCAAGGAGCAACCTTTGAAATTGAAGGTGTTACTAATGATGAAGTATTAACTTGGAGTTCGTTAAATAGAACTGTATCGGCTATCAATACTTCTAATAACCAATTAACTATTACAGCAGTAGATGGAGGTGCTTCACTTATTAATAGCGACACTGATCCAAATCCTACTATAGGTTTTTATATTGGTATGCCAGTTAAGTTTTCTGGTTCAGTTACTGGTAATATTACTGTAGGTACAACATATTACGTTAAAACATTAGTTGACGGTGATAAGTTTACTTTATCAGCTACTATTGTAGCCGGTGTACCGGGTACTGTTTTATCAATGTCTGGTACAGCTTTGGGCTCTGCTGGGTTAACATGTTATGTAGGTGAAGTCACTAATACAGCGATAGTTACACTTTTCTATCCAGGCATATTAGATACAACTGCTACAACCGGAACAGTCAACACATTAACTATACCATTAAATGGTAGTGGATTGGGCGGAACATCTGGCTTCTATACTGGATTGCCTATATTCTTTACTGGTGAGGTGTTTGGTGGTGTCATTGAGAACGATCCTTATTACATTACTACTGTAATAAATGCAACGACATTTACCATGTCTACCTCATCAGAACCCATAACAATTAATGTAACTGCAACTGCTTCTACTGGTAATTTAATTACATGTACAACTACATTAGGACTTTCTGTAAATAATCCTATTATCTTTACTGATATTAGTGTTGCTAGTGGTTCAACTAATATTGTTGCGGGTACTACTTATTATGTAAGTGCAGTTAATAACAATTCACAATTTGAAATCTCAACAGTTATTAATGGTAGTTCTATTAATCCAGGTACATCTACATCTACAATGCTTGGTACAAATCAAAAAGATACTGTTCAACTAACTACCGCTACTGGAACAATGACATGTAACGTTGGTCTACCTGTAAGCCCAGGACAAATTACTGGTCAGCAATTTAGTTTTTATCCTACACAAGCGGCAATTCCTGGATTAACAGGCACTAATGGGAATCTTATTACACGTGATGTAGTAAGTGCTTTAGCTACCGGAGACTATTTTGCTATTGATTCTGGATCCGGTGGATTAACAAACATATATGTTAATATGCCAATTAGAGTAAGTACATCGTACGGACCATTAAGTACAGGTACTACTTACTATGTAATCGATACTGGTACTGTACAAACAGAAGTAACAGCTACTTCTGCAGGAAATGTGCTAACATGTACAAGTACTGCAGGATTCTATGTAAATATGCCTATAGAATTTACAGGATCATCAATTGGTGGCACACTATTAGGCACAGTATATTATATTAAAACAGTAAACGACGGAACACATTTTACAATATCTGAATCACCTAGTGGAAGTGAATTTGATTTAACTGCTGATAGCGGTTTAATGACATTAACCGGAGAGCCCTATGTTAAATTATCAACTACTCTTGGTGGCGGATCAGTAAATGTTGTTACCAATGTGACAACATCATGTGTGATGACACAGTACCCTACATCAGCACCTGTTTTTAGTGTAAGTTGGGTATTAGGTGGATATAGTGTTTTAATAACCAGTCAAGGTTTAGGGTATGCCGTAAATAATACAATTACTATTCTAGGAACTAGTCTAACAGGTGCAACTCCCGCAAATGATTTAGTAATGACGGTTAATACAATTGGTACTAATGGAGAAATAACATCAATAATTGCGTCAGGTACTCCGATAGAAAATGTACAACAATATTACTTAAAAGTTATTAGTCCTACAGAATGTGAAGTATATAGTGATTCATTATTGCAAATACCGGTTAGTGGAATTAATTTCCCATACACTACTGGCGATTATGCATTCTTACCAGAACCATTCTACTTTAATCAAAGTATTGTTAAGTATAATAACAGAGTTTATCAATGTATTATTAGCAACAATGACACCGAGTTTATATTTGGTAAATGGGAATTGTTATCTAGCGATAGCAGAAAGCTCAATGCATTAGATAGAATTGTTGGTTACTATCAACCAACTGTTAATATGCCTGGATTGGATTTGACACAATTGGTTGATGGCATTACATATCCAAATAGCACCTATTTAGGTAATGCATTTGCACCGGCAGATACTTTTACGTTAGATACAGATTTACAGGATACTCCGTTTAGTCCTACTCAATTAAATACTACTTCAATAGTATGGGATGGTGTAAATTATCTTGCACCTGCAAATACTCCAACGTATTCTGATATAACTACTAGTATTAACGGAGTTACATGGTTATCTAATAAATTAGCAAATCAACCGTTAGCTTTGACAGATATTTTATATGCTGATTCAACATATGTAATGACTAGTCAAAATCAAGCAACTCCTATCTTTGTGAGTAATGACGGAATAGTGTGGACTACTACTGGTTTAGTAAACGGTACAGTTAATATACAAAACACTAGTTTAAATAGTATTGCATATTTTAATGGAGTATATGTTGCAGTCGGTGATGTAATTTTATCAAGTACTAATGCATATGATTGGATACAAAGATATCAGTTTACTAATGTAGAATTGTACGGAGTATCTGCTATATCTATTAACAATTTTGATGGCTTTATTGCTGTAGGGACAGGTCCTGATTATTCTGTTATTCCTACTGCGTCACAGAGTGTTATATTAAAAAGTTTAGATGGAATAACTTGGACAAACATAACACCATCAGCATCAGCAGAAACATTATATGGTGTATCTAGTGGTAACAACACTATTGTTGTAGTAGGAAATAACGGAACAATCTTTACAAGTATTAACGGTAGTAACTGGAATGATATCAGTACCGGCAGTGCTAACTTAAGAGATGTTGTGTATTCTGCTGATCTTGGATTGTTTGTTGTAGTAGGTGCATCCGGTTTTATTGCGACAACAGACGGAAGCACTTGGGATGTAAGAACATCCGGTACTAGTCAAAATCTAAATAGTGTTATTTGGAATAATGATGCAGGTGAATTTATAATCACTGGTAATAATAATATTATACTTAAGAGTACTGATGGTACAACTTGGACTAGTGGCAATATCTTTGTTACAGATCCTACTGTATATGATGTACAGGGTGATGCATTTACTGCAGGTTACGGTCCAGAAGAATTAGTACCAGGAGTTGTATCTGATAATTTAACTATGATTATAACTACCCGTCCTGGAACTAACTGGGATGCAGATATATATGCACATGTGGGATATAACGTAGTTAACTATGAGACTAGTCCAGTAGGATCACAAGTAACATTCAGTTTTGATGGGTTTGTACAAACACCGGCACAAATAGCAGTATATCAAATAAATGGAACTACTAACTTAAGTACAGCAATGATTGGTCCTAATATTTATAGTATAACACCGGATTATACTGTTGATTGGATTAATAAAATAATTACATTAGCATTACCATTGCCAGCTGGTGATTCTATAAGCATCTATGTATATGAAGTAGGTAACGGCGATCAATTAGAAAAATCTAATTCACAAACTGATCCTATTAGAACTAATAGTGGAACCGGGTTCAATGAGATTTATTTAAATTGTAATTATTCTGCTACTCTGACTAGTGGATCAGGTGTAATTAGACCAGGTACAGAACCAATTAATGTTATAGCAACACAAACAGAAAGCATAACAGATACTATATTATGTGATGATGTTACTAACTTTACATTAAATGATCAAATTATATTTGAAGGTGATGTATTTGGCAATATTGTTGCAGAAACTCATTATTATGTTAAAACCATAAGTACTATAACAAAGAAAATTACTATATCTGATAGTATTGTACTTGGTGCAGCTGGACCAACATTCCAACTAACGACTGATACTGGATCAATGGATATTATTATACAAACTGGAAGTGGTACTCCATGGGCAGATCCTATTGTATATCATAATGGTACTAAACTAGTATTAGGACACACTAATCGGGTAACACAAACTAATGATGGTACAAATACTATTGTATGTAATACTACAGATGGTATGTCGGTAAATGATTCTATTGTTTTTAGTGATACAATGTTTGGTAATGATATTATACCGCAAACAGTATATTATGTTAACTCAATAATTGATGGCAATGAATTCACTATTCGTGATACATTAGCTCCTGGTAGTGATGTAGTATTATCTGATGCAGTCGGTGGTGCGATAGCAATCACCAACGATTATGCATTTGGTATAGCAGATAACGGTACTTCAGCAAAAATGATTTTTGCGGCACAATATGATGATACTGTTGATTATTTAACTTACACTGTATTTGGAGAAACATACCCAATTCAATATGGTTATACTATACCAGAAACACAATTAATTGAAGCTGACGGTACAGTTGGTCCGTACACCTTGAATAATTATGTAAGCGGTGATAACCCATTAAATGCAGTAGTTGAAGTGAATGGATTAAGAGTTAATAGCTCTACATATACTATTAATTCAACTGCTAATACTATAACATTTGGATCCGCTGTTACTACTGGAGATATAATTTCAGTAACCAGTTATAATTTAACCGATCGTCAATATTTTAATACACAGTATAACTTAACAGGTGCAACGGTATCTGCTATTAGTTATATTAACAATAATATTACGGTTAGTCAACCTGCTGTTCGTGTAACTACTGTAACTGCTCATGGTTTAAGTACAGACGATATTGTTAGAATTGACGGAGTTACAGGTTCAGTACAATTGAATAATAACATTTATTATGTGGATTACATAAGTACTACTCAATTTGATTTATATTATAGTATAGTAGCCGAGAATGATCCAGTAATATCAGTATCCTCATATACAGGTGGCGGCTATGTTTGGTTAGATGAAACATTTACCGTAGATAGTGATTGGGATCAAACTGACGTTTCTCGATTATGGGTAACAATTAATGGTTATCGTGTACCATCAAGCTTATTATATTTGAATGCCAATAACAATCTAAGTATTTTATCTACAATTACTAGTGCAAATAGCATTACTATTACAAGTATGATGCCAAGTGCTACTCCAAATCAACAGGTATATTTACAGAATGTCAATAAGAGTAGTACCCCTTCAGTATTCAGAGCAAATACCAATACTAGAACTTGGTTAGTTGCGCCGCTATATGATACTGATTTTACAATTTATGTTGCGGATGTTACTAGAATAACAGATACTGTTGTGCAATATACAGCAGCACCTGGACCATCTGCCGATGGATTGTATTATATTGGATTGAACGCTGATAAAAATATTATTTCTCAAGTGATTGTATATAACCAAACTACCGGTAATTATATAGATCCTGCAAACTACACTGTGGTAATCCAAGATATTGCACCAACTTTAGCTATATCTAATCCTACAACCCCTGTAATTACAGCAAGTGACAGTTTAGTAATTACTACAATTGAGGGCAATTTGATATATATTAACGGAGAGCAAATCAAATTTACTACAGTTGATTTAGCCGCTAATACATTGTCTGGATTACAGCGTGGTACAAATGGTACAGGGTCTCAGACATATATCCCGTTATATACAGAAGTATTTGGAATATTGTCTAATAATTTGCAACCTCCGGCAGACTATACACAAACATGGAATAGCTATGTTTATAATCCAGTAGAGGGTGATCCGTTGCAAATTAGTGATACGGACCCTGCGATTTTCTTAAATACGGATGTATCTTAAATGATAAATAAATATATGAACAATAATACAGAAGAAAACAAGACTAAACCTGTACAGGAATATGGTCCTAAACCTGACGAACATGGTGGGTTTTACTTTTCATCTCATATAAAAATAACTGATCCAAATACAAAAGAAGTTTTGGTTCAAAAACGGGGCGATAACTAATGTCAGTAATAACACTATCATATAAAGTAGAGGGGTTTTTAAAGATTTATGACCCCAATTCCGGAGAAGTTTTAGTAGATAAGCATAATGCTATTAACTATGAGAACATGTCCGAAGCCATTGCTGACACATTAAGCAGTCGAGGTTATGGAGAAATATATCAGATGGCATTTGGGAACGGCGGTGCAAGCGTAGATGAAACAGGTGTAATCACATATCTACCCCCAAATACTACTGGTCAAAATGCGGCCCTATATAATCAAACATATGCTAAGATTGTGGACGATACTAGTGTTTTCAATTTAGATCCTACACGAAATAAAATGACAGTTTCTCATACTACTGGTAGAGTTTATACTGATATTTTAGTACAATGTTTATTAGATTACGGTGAGCCTGCAGGACAAAATGCATTTGACAATAGCACACAAACTGATTCAGCATATATTTTTGATGAATTAGGTCTATTAGCAAATTACGGTACAGATAGTAACGGTAATGTGCTTACACGCCTTTTAACCCACGTGATTTTTCACCCAGTTCAAAAGAGTTTGAATAGACAAATTCAAATAGATTATACAGTCAGAATTCAAAGTCTGACAAATTTAGTGACAATTTAAGATAAATAACAGAATATTGGGGTAATTTAATATGGCATATACGATTGTAAAAAGTGATGGAACAGTTCTAACTACCATTGCTGACGGTACTATCAATACGACAAGTACATCATTGGGCCTACCGGGCAGAAATTATGCAGGGTATGGTCAATCACTTGATACTAACTTTGTTCATGCAATGGAAAACTTTGCAGATTCTTCTCCCCCGTCAAATCCTCTAAGAGGCCAATTGTGGTTTAATACTAACACTAGTACACTATTAGTTTGTCCAGCAGATAATACTACTAATGCAAATGCATGGTTAACATTAGCACAATCAGGTGGATCAGGAAATACAACGTTTGGTTCAGTAGTTGTTACTGGTAACTTACAAGCAAATAATATTATTTCAAATAATGCAATTATTGGGGACACAATAACTGTTCGTCTAGCAACCGTTACTGCTAATGCTTCTATTGGAAATGCTAATGTTACTGGAACAGCTAACATTGCAACATTGAATACAACAATTATTACTAGTGGATCTACTACTACTTCAGCTAATATTACAGGTACATGGACTGTTACAGGTGGATTAGCAGGCAACTCATTAGTAGTTGCAAATGGTAATATCTCTACTACTGGTATTAAAACAAACAATTATTATTATGCTAATGGAGACCCTTTCAATCCATCTGGTACCTATAACAATGGTAATGTATTTGACTATCTAACAGGATCAAATGCAGTATCACAATTTACAGGAAACATTGCCCCTACTAAAATTACAACAAGTAATATTGCAGGTGGCGGCACAATTTTTGGTATTTGGACATTAGGTGCAAGTGCAAGATTAAATGCTACATACGCTGACTTAGCAGAACGATTTGAATCAGATGCACCATACGATGCAGGTACTGTGGTTGAATTAGGCGGTGATGCTGAAATTACTGCTGTAGTAAATGAATTAAGTGAAGATGTATTTGGTGTAGTATCAAACACAGCGGCTTATTTAATGAATGCAACTGCCGGAGATGATGATTCTCACCCTGCAGTAGCTGTAGGAGGTAGAGTACAAGTTAAAGTTACTGGTAAAGTCCGTAAAGGTCAACGTCTAGTATCAGCTGGCAACGGTATTGCTCGGGCGGCCACAGAAGGCGAAGCAACATCATTTAATGTGATTGGTCGTGCGTTAGCTAATAAAACTACAGATGATATTGGTACCGTAGAAGCATTTGTTTCAATTAAAGGATAATAAATGACTTACGCACTAAATGGAAATATTCAAGCATCAGATTATAATACACTTGTAGGTGGTAATCCTACAACTACTATTAACACTCTTAATGCTACTTGGGGAACGGGTGGTGCAACTGCCGGTTATGGTCAAACAGCACTGGCAAATGTGGCTGTTGGTAATATAGTATATGCAACTGATTGGGCAAACTTAGTAAACAAAACATCAAATTCTGCATCACATCAAGGAACTCTTATTACTAGTGTCTCTGCCCCGGCTACCGGTGGTAATGTAACTTATCTATCCGCTATCCCTACTAATCTAACATCAATTTATTCTAGTAGAGGCAATGCGGCTACACAAGGTAGCACAACAGCTAACACTGTTGCCTATGGTAGCACGTGGATAAATGCACTTACCTTTACACATACTGTTACTTTTGCTAATGGTGATGCCGCAAGATATTTCTTTAATTCAGGTGGACAACTAAAATTAACATGTTCACATGCTAATAGTACAGCAGGTATCAATTTATTATTCAATAATTTAACAAGCAATGTTGGAACAGTTGTAATGTCTGCACCTACATCAGGTGCAGTAACAATTTCTAGTACATCATTTAATGGTATTACTAAAGTCGGTGGCGGTGGTTCAGCACCCACAATCAGCACTAATTCTGGTTACTATGCAATGACAATAAGTAATGCGAATGTGTTCACTCAAACTGCATCAACTGGCCCATCTGGTTATCTAAGCACCTTTATTCGGGTTATTGCTAAATCAAATGGTTCACAAGGCTCAAATGGTGATGCAGGTAGTGTAGTAACATTGTATACAGTTTGGGATGAAGTTCCAGATGGACTTACAGTTGGTACCGGGTCTACCGTAACCGTTACTGCACAAGCTCCAGAAACAACTTATTTGGCTAACAGCTGGGGAACAATTGCTGTTGCAGGATCTGTAACAGGTTCATAATTTTTAAGGGTAGTGTTGTATCCATCTAAATACTCGTAGGAGTCTATATGGATACAAAGTCATTAATAACCGAAGCCAAAGCCCGCTTCAATCACAATTCCGCAAAAGCCTATTTAAAAGACAAGTACGATAGTAAATTTATCGTAGC
>JAUKPS010090963.1:0-34184 GCA_032273165.1 Chlorellidium tetrabotrys | reverse complement strand
GCTTAAAAAAATATTGAGTAATATCCCGTATTATGGGTAGAAGAAAAATCTAATTTATATTGTACTATTATAGGCGTACTCGGTCTTACCGATAACCCTATTTTATATCCCATCATCATAGGCTATTCCTTTTTGGGATTAATAGTTGTCATGTAACCACCTAATGCCACAAGACCACTTAATACAAGTGGTGCTATGTGCTTAAAGTCAAATGCAAAAGTTTCCCATTCCACACTTACCCATGCAGTCGCAAGTGCTACCATTGCACCGAATAAAGTGCTTAATATATTACGATGGCGTTTACTTAATTGCATTACCTTTTTTAATGTAGTACCAAAATGCTGCTGCTCCTGATAGGATTGCAATTATTCCTGCAAGTGCTGAGATAATAGGTTGGTAAGAAGTAGCCATGTGTGCCAATGCACTTATGCTACTGATTGCTGTTAACGTGTCCGCTGTCGTGTCGTTTAATGATTTCATATTTAATTAGGGCAAATTATTTATAGGTGGTACATATTCTTCTGTTGGTAAATCTTTAACCCACACAAACTTTTCGTTTGTACAGTTTTCAACTTCACCTTCAAAAATAAAATATACACCGTCAATGTTGGCTACGGGATTAAAATATTGATCGGGAGCAAATGATGCCCCCGATAATAATTCTTTTTGTTTTACTGTTAATTTATATCCTATCATACTTGTCTGCCTAATGTTGTTTGTAATGCTTGTGTTAGATTATACAAGTTAGTTGCATCTGTATCAGTTAAACTTTGTCCTATTGATGCAAATGCCATGTTTTGTGACATATAATAAAAAGTACTTGTTGATGTATCTCTTAATGCTCCTAATGTTATTGCAGCATTAGATGCCGCAGCTGTACCGCTTAACGTGTTATTAACTAATGTTGTGCCATTTCTATAAAGTTTTCTTGAATTGCTTGCCGTACATGACCCTAGCCATAATCCAAATCCATTAGTTTGTGATATCTCAGCTCTTTCATTAGGGTAATTGCCTGAATCATATATAGCAGCATTACCTGTTCTTATAGCTGCTAATCCAAATAGAGGCGCTCCTGTTGAAGCATTACCAACACCCATGTTCCAACCTGTTCCACTAGGTGTTTGTGTTCTTGAATAATAAGATAAATGGTTGTTAGAAATCCAATTAGTCTGTAAACTAATATTTAAAAATGTGTCAGCATACGCATTTGTACCATTAGGTGTATACCCATTACTATTGTGAGTTGCAGTACCTGTAAATGTTAATCTAAATGCTGCATTAGTGTCAGCAGCATTCATAAAATTAAACTTATGAGTGCTTGCCGTGCCACCTACGAATGGATACAATGCTTTCATCTTAGTATCTAATGAATTAGATATTAACCCAATGTCAAATGTATTTAAACCACCTCTAATTGTAGCATCACTTATTGCTGATGCAGTTAAGAATGAATCTGTCCGAACTGTTAAGACTTGTGCAATTTGATTGCTTGTTGCATTAGCTGAACCACCTATGTTAGTTGCGGTAACAACGCATGTAATATTGGATGTATTACCTGCATCCGCTTGCACTAATGTGTAAGTATTTGAGTTCGTACCTATATTAGTCGCACCACGTTTCCATTGGTAGCTATATGTTGGTGTAGGAGTTCCACTCCATGTACCTGTTGTACTTGTTAAAGTTTGACCTACCACAGCCGTGCCACTTATTACAGGTACTACACTATTTATTGGTGCTATTGCGTTAATTGCACTTACACTATTAGATGATGCTATGTAAGCACTTGTACCGTATGTATTAGTTCCTTTAACCTCAACACGAATAGTTGTACCGTCATCTGCTGATTGGATTGTATAAGTTGATGCCGTTGCTCCACTTATTGCCACACCGTTGCGAGTCCATTTGTATTCGTAAGTTATCGGTGCAACACCTGTCCACGTTCCAACATTAGCGGTAATTAACGCCCCTGTTATTTGTGTGCCGCTAGGACTTACTGTTGGTGCTACCGTATTTATTGGAGCAAAGTCTTGAACCGTAATCGTGTTTGAAACTTCACTATCAAAACCGTAAGTATTAGTAGCTTTAACCTCGCAAGTAATAGCAGCTAAACTATCACTCGCACCAATAACATAAGTCTGTGCTGTTTGTCCCGATATAGGTAAACCACCTTTTCTCCATTGGTAAGTGTAAGTTAAAGGTGCAGTACCTGTAAATGTTCCGTTAGTAGTAGTTAATGTACTACCAAAAGTATTTGTTCCACTAATTACAGGAGCAACCGTGTTGTTTGGTATAGTTCCAACTACAAGCGAATTACTTGTTGTAGCATTAGCACTTCCTTGTGTATTAGTAGCCGTTACAATACAAGTTAAAGTTTTTGTATCGTTACCAATTAAAGGCGTGTATGTATTACTCGCACCACTTTGAACACTTACCGTATTAATTCTAAAATTATAACTAAAAGTTGGAGATGGCGAACCACTCCATGCACCAGGATTACAAGTTACAATTGAACCCACAGCACCATTGCCCACCAAAGAAGGTAGAACAACATTTGATGGGGCAGCAGGCACACTTGCACCTGCTTTTATTTTGGGTAAAAAATTACCGTAGCCGTACATCTTAACCTACGTTTACAGTGGCGGGTAAAATAACCTCATCAAAAACAAATGCAGAACCGCTTGTTAAGGTCAATGCCTTAATGCCTTGCCCGCCCTGTGCGAATAATACCACACCTGCTTTGATAGTCTTGCTACCAATACCCCATGCTGTTACTTGGTTGCTATTGTCTGTACCAGTGAATACGCTTACTACACTGTCTTCTTGAAAATAAACGAACTTATATTTACTTGCTGTAATTGCAGCGGTTGAATCGACAAATTTGCCTTTCATAAATCCGCCTAAAAGTAATTCTTGTACTGTTGCCATAATATTAAATAGTATTTTTTTATGTTATTGTTTAAATGGAATTTGACACCTATTTGATTCGTACGCTAACTCTACGTTTACGGTCATTAACCAACCGTTTACCTTATCGGGTAAACCTTCAAAGATTGGATCAAGTGTTACGCTTTCGGATGCTAAGAAATTATCTTCATTCGCAGGGTCCGCAAGTAGCGCGTAGATGTCTTGACTAATACTTAACGTGTCGCTTAAGATGTCTTTTTCGTTTCGGTTATCATCGCTCACAATATCAAGTACCAACACACCCAATGCAAGCGATAATGTTTTACCGCTTATGCTTGAAGTCAAGATGTTGGCCCACATTAGCGGGTAGTTTTCTTGCTGTGTGCTTATCTCAAACGTTTCCCCAAACCCAAAACCGTTAAGTTGTGCGTGGCTTTGCTGTATTGCTTCTAACTTGTTGATTATTTGGTTTAACGTTGTGAATCTCATTTTGATTTTTGATTATAAACTGTTGTAGTTTAACAATATTTTTCTTACTTGTTCCTTGATTCATACAAATAATTTGTTTAACAATTATTACAGCCTTCGTTTCTATTGTATTCGCTTGGTGCATTAGGTATTCCTGTGAAGTTTGCATCCCCTTTGCAGCATACTAACCCGCCTAAGAACATTCCGCTTGTATAGTTGGTCCGTTTAGCGTAAATAGTGTCTATGTTCGCACCTTCTTGATTCAAATACTTAGGGAACACAGTCGGGTTGCTCATTAGGTACTTGGTCAAACGCTCAGCATACCACTCGGCTTTGTTCTTTGCGTTGTTCATCAAAAAACCAATCTCTTCAAGTGAGGCAGGATTCATGTTATCCGCGTTTTGAACCCCTACTGCCTTATTAAAAAACTTGTAATTCATTACAAGCGGTAACTCATGCCTGCAATACCACACCATTGTAGGTGTTATGTACGCATCCATTAATCCCTTTTCGATTGTAGTTAAACTATTCGTGCGAACTTTCTCGATTAAGTCGTTATATAAAGTCGTTCCAAGTATCGGTAAGATGTAGAAGTTTTGCACGTCCCAAATAGTCGGTGCGATAACTTTCATGTCTACGTTATCCTGCAAGATGCTTTCTTGCTTTAAGGTTGACTCGCTTAAAAAATATACTTTTGCCATTATTTCTTTTTAACTAAAGTTTGTAAAAACACGTGTCTACAAGACGGTGAATGTATGTTTGTTCCGGGTTCAGTATACCACCCACCCCTGCGAGTAAACGCATCATAGTTTGGAATGCCGTAAATAGCCCCTAACTCAACGCCTATCTTGTCAATTTCCTCACGAGTATACAATCTGTTAGCTCTAATCATTCCCTCGCAAAAAGGGCGTGTTCTGCCATCCGGTAAAACATCAGGACCTACTATGTCAAATCTTAAAGAGTATTTGTATTTAACATACAACTCGGTAAAGTCTGGAACTTTTGCCTCCGTTCCTTTCGGTGTTAGCTTTATGTTTTCGTCAATGTAACCTTTATCAAGTAGGTTGGTTAAGATGTCGCTTACTTCCTTAACTTTAATCTTTAATAACTTGGCTATTGCATCAGCATCGGCTTTATCATCATTCTTTAAAATATCAATTATAGCTTTTTCGGTGGTAGTCAAAGCAAACATTTGCGATTGCGTATCCATATCGGACACACTAAACACTTGTTTAATCTTCTTAACCTCCGTGTAGCTATCCGCTGACTCACCAAACTTTAAAAATACCTCTAATTCGGTTTGGTCTTTTGCGAATTTAGCGAACCCTGTGGCATCAGTTGCCACCGCAGGGTCAAGTTCTGTGCCTTCTTCTTTAGCTGGTAGCGAAACTAACGCTCTAATCTCATTAGGTGTCATGCTCTCAAGTACTTTATTTGCCACTAATGGACTTAAAGTGTTGATTGCATCGTTAACCGCATTAGCATTTGAGTTAACATCAAGTGGTTTACGTCCTACTATTTCGCGCATTTCATCCTTAGTTAAGATAGTAGCTAATGTTGCCTCACTAAACTCAGGCATAATAGGCTCAATCGGAATAAATGTTACGCGTTTAGCTAACCCTACCAACTCGTTAAGTATATCTTCTATTTGATTCTGTTTAGGAGTAATATAAGTATTTTGAAATAACTGAAACGCTGTGGCCATTTCGTTACGTCCACCAAGTTGGCCCTCTACTCTGACACCGAATAACATCGGTGACACTATTTTGTGTGATACAAATATCTCTTCTTGTATAGTCTTATTTAACGCCTCGTAACGTTTGTCAAAATCATTACCTGTTAGCTGTTGAATTTGAGGAACGCGTGTCGGATCGTCTACGAAATCCAATACCAAAGAATTAGCACGGTCTGTACCGACAAATTTCTTTTTCATTTGTTTTTCAATAGTCGCCATCTCTTCTTCGGCAGGCTGTCCATTGACAAAAGTTATAAGAGTACCGCCCATAAATCCGTTTTGAATCGAGGCTCTATGAAAGTTAGCAATTTCTGCATCCGTTATGATTGCAGGAACTCCTCCTATGTACTCAGGTAGCGTGTAAGTTTCTATGTTAGGTCTGTATTGTTTGTAGTAAAGTACACCATCTTTGGCCTTATCGTACTCTTTACTTCCGTATGCTGGGTAAGATGTGATTTGGTCAGGCTTGATTGCACTGTTATCCGTGCCATCATCATTTAACCAATGCTCAGAATAGTAAATTATAGTGTTGTCTTTATTCGACCTTAACTTGCAATAGTCTAAATGGTAAACTTCCGCTATACCTTTCTTGTCCTTAGTCTTGATTATGTGCAAATAACACCCGCCAAACAACTCAATGTCCAACGCCATCTTACTACTAATGCTGTGTAGTGTTTCGTATGGGTTAGGAGTTTGAATTAAGGCCTGTGTGCTTGCTATTTTTTCAGGTGTTAAGCCATCTGTGTTAAACGCTAATCCTTGACCTGCAATGTATAGTTGTTTCGCAGTTAATATTGCGTTATGCTTTGCCGAGCGATTAAATAAAGTAACTAAGAAGTTAGGGTAGTTGTTATCCTCGCCATACTTTATGTATTCTTTATTCCGTATCTCAGAAAATACAGGAACTTTATCGTTTGTAAAACTTATAATTCTTGGGTTTGCCATCTATTTACATTATTAATCTAAACGTAATTTCCATGTTTGCATTGGTGTCTAATCCTGCACCACCATCCACTGCTACGTTACCTATGTGAAATCTTATTTTGCCTGCTTCAGTCTTGTAGTGCATCAAAATGGGGAAGCCTTGACCAGCATAGTATAACTTAGATTCAACCTTTGTTACACCTGCCTCAACTAAATTATTATTTATCTCGTAATATGCGTTAGCTTTTTTATTCAATACTTGAGTATATGTAGCAACACCTGATAGCTCGTTAATAGTTACAGCTGTTGCACCTGTTGCCGTGTTACCTAAGTTATATTCAATCTGCCGTGTAGCTATTTGAGTGTCCGTATATCCATTCGCAGTTGTTACCGCTCCACTTGCTGCTGTTGATGCTGCATTATTTGCAAAAGTTTGTGTAGCATAACCAACTAATGCTGCTGATATTTGTGCAGTTACTGCTGTGGTAGTAGTAAATATAGTACCTAAAAAAGTAGCTATCTTACTCATGGTGGTTTTCATGGTTTCGCCATTCTGAACCAATGCGAATTGGTCGCCACTTGCGTTGCTCGCCACTAAATCTAACTCACTTATTTTCTTATTGCTCATATATTTATTAAAAAGCCGTTTTCTTGTAAAATAAAATAACCATCTTCAGTCAATAGGTTGTCATCAGGGTTATAAACTATTGCCGTATCGTCTTGTAATTGGTACGTATAGTTACTATCTGAACTTGGCACAACCCATACTTTACCCTTTTCAACTTCTTTAACCGTGTAATCTATCGCTTGACTTGCATTTGTTAACCCACTTAAGGTACTTAGCGATGTTTGGTAGATAGTGTAGTTATAAAACCCAGTGTCACCCAATTCAACCTGCCCTGCTAAAGTGTTTGGCGTATCGCGTTCAATCACGTTAAACTCGTTATACCTTTCTTTAAAGATAGATACATCAGTTGCAATAAAGTAATAGTCTACATTGCTTGTTTGATTAGTGAACTGAAATAAATAATACGGATTAGTAGCCGTGCTATTCTCAGTTAGTGTAACCACTACATTGTTTTCGCTGTATTTCTCAAATCTTATCACTAACTATAAATAGATTTTATTTTAAAAAGTGTTTAAAAACAAAAAGCCCCACAATTGTGAGGCTCTTTAGATATGTAAAACAAGATAAGAAAGTTAAACTGTTAACAACGCTGCGATGATTGATGGGCTAACCTCTGGACTCATTGCCTTTTCCATTCCTGAGAAAGTCAAATTGTAACCTTGAAACTCATTCATAGCTGCACCTGATGCCGCAGTTCCACCGTTTACTTCCATGCCGTTGAATCTACCTGCTAAGAAGAAACTACCGTCTTTAGTTTCTACGATAATAGCCATTCTATTCTTAGCTAATAAATCAAACTTATTGGTATTGCCTTGCTCTAATTTAGAGAACACAACATTAATGGTTGGCTCGTAAGCTACTGAACCGGTTGCTGGATCTGCTTGGATGTTTTCAGTAAAAGAATTAGCACCACGTGGCATTAACTCGTACTTATAAAACAATCCCGATTTTGTTATGGCGGTTACGTATCCGCTCGCGTTTGCTGAAACGGTTGTTACACTTGATAAAGGTGCGATGTAAAGGTTTTTTATCCCTCCCACAACGTCTTTACAATCAAGAGCAAAGCCGCTTAAAAGTGCGCATGCCATATATATTTTTTATATTATTAAAGGGGATGGTATTACCCACCCCCTAATGTTTTAATTAAACGATAAACTTAACTACCTCTGAAGGTAAAGCGATTTGTACACCGTATTTAAACTCTGATTTCATACGAACTACATCAAAGTCTTCTGAGAACCACCACTTCATGCGGTCTTCATCCCCTTCCAAATCTACCCCTAAGAACATATTTGATGTACGCATTACGTATAAATCAGACGTTCCGTTCAAACCGTTTACAGGCATGATTTTTAACATTGTACCTGGATGAGTGTAAACTGCATCAGTGTCACCGTTTGCGATGTAATGGTAAAGGTTAGCGTTCTTAAGTGCTAATTGGTATAAGCGATAAACATCGTTACCCATAAACAAATGCAAATCTTCTTTGTCTAAGATTGCAACTGGGATAGCTGTGTAAATTGCGTCAACTACTGATAAGATGTTAGTTGAAGTAATTGCAGTTACAGGAGTGATGTAAGCTGATGCGTTTGCATTTACTACACCTGTTGCACCTGCGATAACAACACCTAAACCATCAAACTTGTTTAAGTTGATGTTCAAACTTGTGGTGTCACCTTGCCAAATTGCAGTTTCGATGCTTTCAGCTATTTGACCAACTGTTTGGTCAACTATTGCAGCTTCGATTCCACCAGGTAAAGACTCGTAGTAAGAACCATTGTTCAATAACAACTGAGTGTATTTGGTTTCTAATTCTTTTACGCAGAATTGCTCCATTACAGTGATTTTACCTACACTGATGTTACGACTTGAGATAGTAGTGTCACCTGATGCGTTAAATCCACAAGTACCACCTGCTTGAAAAATCAAGTTTTTAGATAATGTTGGAATTTGCATAGATGATTTAACACCTGTTAATTTTGTCATTAATGACGCGCTCTTTGCTTTGAACAAAGACTTTGTCACTAAGGTTGTTTCATTTGCTTTAACCCAATTGGTCAAGCCTGTTACATTTAATGCCATGTTTTATTTTTTTAAATTTTGAATTGCTTTTAAAATGTCTTCGATGCTGTTTGTGCGAACTTTTCCAAATCCTGATTTAACAGGTTGTACTACTTCGGCTGCTGGCTCATTACTAATCTTACTTACTAAGTCAACTACTGCGTTGAACTTGCTTGCAATTTCAGAATTGATTGCTGCTACTTTTGCGTTCACGTCTTCTGAACTCATAGACTCAGGCTTTTTACCCATCTCTTCAATCTTAGCTTCTAACGCTGCTAATTTCTCAGCAAGTTTTTCTACTAACATTTCAAGTTCGCCTGCCATGTCTTCGCTCTTTTTGTCTTCAACCTCAATTGTGATTTCAGCTTCCTCTTCTGCTTCGGCAGGAGTAACAGTAACTACTAATCCACCAGCGGTAGATACGATTGTTCCGTCTTCTAACTTGTGTTCACCATCGGGAGCAGGCATTTGTACGCCTTGTTCATCAACTACGAATAACGCAGCTCCTGTGGTTAGTTCACCTTCCCACATTACTATTGTGCCATCTTCTAATTTGGCTTGTTCAAACTTCTGTTCACCAAACAAAAGTGTTTTGATTTTGCTTAACGCTTCTGACTTTGTCATATATGTATATAGATTAATTTAAATATTTGCTTTTTTGAGTATATCACGTGCCATCTCTACCTTAGATGCGTCTATGTTTTTAACCACTTCAATTATCTGCTCCATTGCTGACTTTGGTTTATCATCAATTTTCACCGTCTTAAACATTCCCTCTACACTAAACCCTTTAAACTTACCTGTCTTAACGTAATCGTCCCAAACTTCTTCGTTATCTACTTTGAACGAACCAAACCAACTACCCTCAGTTAAGTTGTAACCCGCAGGTGAATAGATACCGCGATCTTTATCTATTAAGAAACTCTCAATCATGTACACACCCTTCAACATTAAATTGCTATCGTGCATCATATTAACCTGTGCTGTGTTGTTGTTGCGGAAAAACTTTTTAACTATGTTGTAAATATCGGTTGCTGTGAAGATGCCGTAGTATTCGCCTGTTTCATCTCTACGATAAATTGGTAATTCGGCCACCATTAGCGGTCCACTAATTATACGCTTTTCTTTATCAGCCGTAAATGTTAACTTCTTATCATTAAACGCTTGCCAATTCATTTCGATGGCAGGATAATCGACTAGCGCGATACAATCAACACCTATCTCGTCATCATCTTCGGGTACTACAAACCTGTATATGGGTAACTCCATGTTTTTAAATAGATTAATTAATTAAAATTGTTTTATCCTATCTTAGCGTTTGACTGTATCACATCAACCTTATTCATGCTGCCTCGTATGTCGCTCTCTACTACGTACACCTTTTGCGGTTTCATTCCTAATTGAACATCGCCACCGCCTTGTACTTGCTGTGCTACTGCGGGATTGAATTGAGGTACTGATGGAGCACCACCACTTGGAGCACCTGCTCCACCGCCTCCTCCGCCTGGAACTTTGACTGATACGATACGTTTTACCGTTGCTAATCCTGCTGCAACAGCTCCGCCCGCTGCAAAAATTGCCAAAGATAAACCACCATCAGGCATAAATTTAGATAATGGAGATTGCATAACATTTTTAAATGCAGAACTTGCAGAAATATAAGTATCAATTGAAGTTTGTGCAATTGCTAATGCTTTTCCCGCTGCCGTTTGCTCGCCTAATAATTGACTATATCCACCTAATGCTGAACCAATCATTTGTAATTGAGCGATTTTTGCAGCAGCTTCTTCCTCATCTAATTTCTTTTTTATTGAATTACCTTTTTTAATATTATCAATTTCTTCTTGAGTAAATTGTTTTGGTAAATCAACTCGTAACTTTTTTAATAATACAATTCTTTCTTCATCTCGTTTTTTATCTTCTGCATCTTTTCTGTCTTCAGCTTCTTTTTTCCATAATGCTAAATCTTCATCATGCTTTTTTTCTGCTTCTATCTTATCCTTGTTTATTTTGTCGATTCGTATTTTTTCTTTTTCTGCTAAATCTTTATTATAGTCAGCCGTTGACTTAGCACGGTCTTTATCTGCTTGTGCAATAGTGCGTTTTAGTTTATCATACTCACGAGCATTCCAAGCATTAGCCTCATACTCTGTCATTGTCCCTTCTTCAACTGCTTTCGCGTTTTCTTGTACTGCCTTTTTGTAATCTAAATTAGCTTGTATTTTTCTTTTAGTAAACTCATCATATTTATCTGCATTTAAGGCAAGCAACTTTTCTTGAGTGGCTAATGATTGATTTTGCTTTTCTATTATTTCAGCTTGTGTTGGCCCTAATCCAATAAAATCCCTAACAGCTTTTACAACAGCATCCCAATTAGCTGCTAATAATCCAACAGCAATCGCAGCAGCTCCTATACCTGTGGCAATTAACGCCCCTCTTAAAGTAGTAAAAGACTTAACAACTTGGTTTATTATTAATTTACCTAAGTCTTTAAAATCATTTTTAAATTCAAGCAAAGAATTAAGGCCCTGACTCAATGCCATTGCACTCTGTACTTTTAATAATGCCTTCTCAAGATCTTTACTTTCTGCCCCCATTAATCCCATTGCCCCTTGAGCAGCAGCAAATCCACCAGCTAAACCTTGAATTACTCTACTAAATTTAGTAAACTTTTTTTCAGGATCTGCGTTTTCAATAGCATCATTAACCCCGCGTATCTTATCCCTTAATTCACCAGCTCTTTGTGTTGCTACTTTAAACGCATTGGTATTTTCATCTATTTCGCCAATGGCTTTAGATAAGGCTTTTAACTCAGCCTTTATTCCACTAAATGATTGAGCAGCTTTACCTGTCTCAATATCGATTCCAAATACTATTTTTTCTGACATTATTGTATAAATTGAATTAGCTCAACTTGCGTAGGTTGAACGGTGGTGGTGTTATAATCTGAAATTTTACTTATGATGCACTTTGCCCCATCAACTACTACGGTATCGTAAAGACTTAGGTTGTTAATCTCAAGCGGTGTTAAGTAAACATAGCACGTAATCAACTTAGCGTTCACACTTACTTGGTTCATCAACTCGTTTTGATAGTAGATAGAGTATAAGTCGTTATCTGTTATACCAAGTACCCCAAATGTTTGGTAGTAGATTGCACGAGGTGGTCCGAATAGCACGCTAAAGGTTGGAGTGATTGGGTCATCAAACTCACCCACGTATACGTAACCATCGTATACAACGTTAGCACCTGCCTCAGTTATTTGGCTAAATACTTGGCCTTCTTCTTTCCATCCTGCCCAATATCCATAGCGAGGTTTACCATCAATAGCCTCAGCAACTCCATTGTTTAATTTATAGATGTGTTGAAGTTTAGGATAGTTAGCCTTCTTGCTTACCGTCATAGGAGGCGCAAATGTTAACTCGATTTTCTTTACCTCTGTTACAAACTCGTTTTGATTGAATATGTTTTGCTGTCCGTATACTTCTTTATTGTTAGTAACATATTGTTCAGAATAGTAGTCAGCATCTTGCTTGGCCAACATTTGGATTTGTTTCCAATTCAATTGCCCAATGGGGATAATCTCAATTGCTTGCGAGCGGTCAACCTTGTCTGTCCAATCTAACTGAGTGCCTAATGTATAGAACGTGTCGCGTGGTTCTATAATGTAGTTTAACCCATCCCAAAGTAAGTAAAGGTTAAACATGCGCAGTACATCGACTATAAAGTCTTTTTGTTTATGCTGTGCAGCGGGTACGCTATTCTTATTGTAAGTGTCATTTAAACCAAGCTGATTAGATGCGACCTTAAATAATACAGTTGACCCTACTAAAACTTTAATATCTGATGTAATTCCTGTATAAGGACCAGGATTTGTAAGGAAAGATTCCAACGTTACATCTATTGTATCACCTGTTTGGGCTTCCCATGATATTTCAAACGGTATAGTGTATGTATCTGCTGAACCTAATACTGAGTTCCAAGTTGTACCACTTGCATAAGTACCCGCAGGAATTATAACACTTTGTTTTACTCCATTACTAAATGGTAAAGGGACTCCATTTTTACGAACACGTACTTTAATTTCAACTTCAATATCATTTGTAGCACCAAAAACTAAAGGCCCTGCCGTTGCTCTTAATCTTGATTGTACTAATGCCTGAACTATTACCGTGTAACTACGGATAGAACTTGCTGTGTATACTCCTGTTGTAGTATTATACCTATTTCCTGCATCTTGAATCTCGTTATTAAACGGAACAATAAAAGCTCCATTAGTATAAGCTATCTCAGTTGTTCTACTTGCACTTACAAATTGGTTATTGGCTTGTGTTAATGTTAAATTAGCAGTCTTGTGGGTATCCAAGTAAACCATGCTTTTAAACCTTGTTGAGTTTAAAAACGTACTCGAATAAGTAGTATTATACTTTTGAAAAATCCGATCCCATATGTGCTTGAACTTTACTGCCATCCTTAAATTAGTATAAGGTATATTATAGTAAGGTGCAAGTTCTTGTGTTGTGTTAGTTCCTGTATCAATAGTGAATAGTTCGCCTACTGTGCTACCTGCTACAAATCCATTAACGTAAGACTTGGCATAGTCTGCAGGTCGGTAAACTATCGGGCTTGTTCCTGTATCCAAATCGACATCCTTTAGCGGGTCAGGGTTACCTTGAAAAAAGCTATCACCCATTTGGCTAAACAAGTTTTTCTCATCAGAGTAAATGACACCCTCGTATTTTACATCTGTACCTACCTTAGTTATTTTAGTTAACTGAAAGTATCCCGATATACAATTGCCACTTCCATTTTGCACGAATGCTACTACTCTAATGTTTGGGTCAAATCCACTAATCGAGTTATCTTTATTAATTACAAATAGCTGTTTAAACACGCTCGCATTGTTTGGCGTGTTAGGTAAGGTAATTGTTTTAGTATGCGATACTTGGCGTGATGCAGGCTCTTTTACATCGGTTAACGAAAAGTCAATTAGTATTGGCTCGTCATTAAACAAGTCTATGTTTACACCGCCTATAAATAAGTTAGTTTGCATTATTGGTTTTGGCGATTATAAACCGATGTTTCAGTTACGTTTAAACTTAATTGAAATAGTTTGTCGTTATCGCGTGTCTTGAACTCAAACGATGTATTGTCGACTGTTACAGGTATTAGTGTTGGCATAATCTCGTTAGTACCATCAACGTAATTACTAACTGTCATTTGGTCGCCATCAGCAAAATTTGTTAGGTTATATGATGTCCCTTTACCTTTTGCTGTAAATTTCAATAATATATTGTCAGCATCTACACCGCTATTATCAATATCAAAATAAGTTGCCCAATTGCTTGAAGTAATAACGCTTTCATATGCTGCATATAAATCATCAGCTCTATCGTATATTTCACTATTAGGAGTAAGTGTAACTGTTAAAGACACAGGACCGCTTTTAGTTGCTGATAATGTTTGACTATTCAAAATTTCCCATTCGTTATTTTGTGACTTGCCTATGCGTAAATTAAAACTTGCATAAGTCCCTAATATAAACTCGCTATCATAACTGAACTGAACATTGTTGCTTTCTACTAATTCGCTCAACCAATTCAATTGGTCTTGTGTTATCCAATCGGTGTTTAGTGTGTGCTTGGTTTTAATCTCACTATCGTATGTTCTTATCGCAGGGTCGTATGCGTTGTAAGTTGTTAAGTACCTATCTTGTTTTTGGTATGTCTTGCGGTTTATGCTATCATTCTTAGTCGACTTCAAGTTAAAGATAAACGAGTCATAAGCACCCCACTTATTTTGGAAGTAAACATTTAAAGTTGGATACTTACTACACGCATCTACTAAGTTATATTCATAAGGCGGGCTTAACCAATTGCCATTTGATGAGCGGTTAAGTCTTGCCACTACTTTATTGGCATTTGTTGGGAATGCTAATGTGTTATAACTTCCATTTACCGTTACATCTGTTCGATTTGCTGTGGTTGGATATACCCATTGTTGGCTTATGTACGTATTGTCTTGAAAGTAACTAAATACCATACGTGTATTTGTACCACCATTACACAAAAAGGTTAATTCATTCAGTGTTGATTTAAGTACATCCTTAGGTTGCGTGTAACTACTCATCAAGTATTGACCTATTCCATCAGATGCAGCTATGGTTGTAGTGTTGATTAAGTCAGTTGGGACAAAGTCTATATATTCGTTTAACCTTAACGCACCGTTAAATACTACGCTATTAATTACGGCACTACCTGCATAGTAAGTTGCCACTCCACTTGGAGATGATGCGTACTCTTCGCCAGGTATTAAACGAATTAATTGTGATAAACTTGAGAATGGTATGTTTTGTTTAACAGCAAAATAACCACTATTCTTTAGTAACTCTTTCACATTAAAAAATCCAAATGTATTCCCAAGTCCAACGGCAGGCGATTTCAATCTTCCTAAGTTAACTGTTCCAAATGCTCCTAACTCTTCAATGATTAACTGCACATCTAAACCAAACATGAACTTTGGATTGGTTGTTAAGTTACTACTCATTAAAACCACTTGGTCATTGTATAGCGGTGTATGCGTTTTCGGCTGCTCTATTATTGTTATTGCCATTATTTATTAAAATTTATTAACTGTGTTTTAACTACCTGACCAAGTGCCACCGTCATGCCTTGACTTAACTCTGCAAGTGCTTTCGGTGTAACTGCGCCTTTGATAAAGTTCTTTGGTTTTATACCGCCTCGTTTTACAAAGTAGGCTATACGTTTTGCGTCCTCTGCTTTCGCTCCTGCAAATGCTGTCCAACCCTTTATGCTGTCAATCATCTTTTGCGAAGTACCCACGTTTTTAAATTTGAATTTAGAACGCGGTGCTTTGTTTGCTGTTGGATTCGGTTTGCCCCCTCTTAGCTTTGGCGATTTCTGCACACCCTGATCTACATATTCAAAATAATCCTGAGTAGTAGTTATTGCCACCTTAACATTGGTTGCACTTGAACCGGGCAAGATTGAAGGTATTAACGATTGCGCCAACTTGTTACTCCTACTCTTAGATGACGTTTGCAAGATACGCTGCATGTCCTTGCTTATGCCGTTCATCCAATCCAATGCCACAGCCTCAACAGTATTTTCTACTGCTGCCTCTGCACTCGGTTCGTTTCCAAACTTCTTTGCAATGTTGTATAGGTCCGTGAACTTAGCCATGTTGTCGTTTCATTTGCTCTATGTCTTTTCTTTCTTGTTCTGCCTTATCTTTATAAAAACAAACCGTATTCAAAAACTCGATTACGCTCAAATCAAAGAAGTAATCCCACTTCGAACGGTCATCATTTGCCATGCTGTTGATTAATGCAACCCATCCGTACTTAGTGTAGAAGCTGCCAACAGTTCCTGAATCTCCTTCGCCTCCTTCGCCAAATAAGTTAGGGTAGCTGCTGCCAATTCCTCTGAGTATTTGCAAAAAAAAAGCATGATTGGATATGCAGTCTCAATTTTCATGTGGTTATAAAACGCCTCACTTATCTCTGCGTGCTTACTGCCATCGTACTTTTGTTGAAACAATCCGTACTTCATTGGCACGCATGTTGCCGCCATGATGTTGTGAATGTTGTAAATTATTTGTTCGGGGTCTTTAGTGAAGTGAGCTACATCTATGTATTGCGCAGCGGATAGTTCCTGCGTTTTCCAAATACACTTATACCACTTGCCGTTAACTTTAAATACCATCTTCACCTTTTGCCCTTCGGGGATGGTATCAAGATTCGTAATGTACTTAAGTTTAGCTTTTAGTTCGGTTAAAGGTAGGTTCTCAATTTCATCTATGGTCTTACCGCTTATCTCGGCCAACAACCGCACGTTCTTATCTACCTTATCGATTTGTAACTCCGATATTCGTTTGCAGTTGAGAAACTGTTTTATGGTCAAATCTGCGTATTTACTTATCATACTTATAAATAGCGCAAAAGTGAATTAATGCTTTAGCCTATACCGATGGTGGCGTAACGGCCCATAGGTCGGTTGTTCAATTTGTTTAATGCTATGTACCTCAAAGCATCTATTGCGTGGTTGTTGTGGTCGATTGGTTTGCCTGTTAGTTTTCCATCTCGGTCAGTTTCCCAAAGGTAGGACCGTAACTCTTTGATTATATTGGTTGAGCGTTTAGTCACCATTAAGTCATAACGCTTCAATATGTCAATGCCTATCTTGATTGAGTCAGGTCCTTTCATCGCTGGATGCACATTAAACCCTTGCCGTCTTAATTCCTCGATTGACTTTGGCTCCGCACTATCGCATATCACTTCGGCTCGACCTATATTCTGAGTCTTATAAAAGTTACCTATCTCGTTGTTGGTCATGTTGGTTCTGTATAGTAACTCATCAATCCACAACTTGCCTTCTTGTTTCCATATCCCTACTAAAGTGGTCGGGTCATTCGTGAACCCAAAATCTGAACCGTAAGCAACTAACTTAGCATCGGTGGGTATTGAGTCGCATTGCTGCCAATTGTCAAGCACTACCCCTTGTAAGCTACCTATTTGACCTAACCCATATACCTTCCACCAATTCGCCCAGTATGCTGAAGTTGCTGCTTTATCCCTTGCGCTTTCAATATCTTTAATAATGTTTTCGGGTAGCGCCTCGTTATCCTTATAGTTTAAAATAATGTGTTCGGAGTCATTGTCTTTTAAAACTTCGGTGTGCGCCCAAAATTCTGATGTCGGGTTAAAATCCAGCCATATGTCGTCTGATGTCCTTATCGCTAACTGATGGTAACTTTCAAAGCTAATGTTGTTTGCCTCGTTGATGTACAGCACGTTACGCCTCGCACCTCGTAACTTACTTTCTTGCTCAGCACTAAAGAACTCGATATACGATCCATTGGCAAAACGATAAGTTAAAAGTGTACGATTCCAATTAGCCTCGAAGTAGCGGTTAGTTTCGTGCATGATTTTTAAGAAGTCCTTTATCGCACCCCGCCTTAAATGCGGGATAGTTTCCGATACCACGCTTATCTCGAGGTTAGAAGTCTTTGCTGCTCTGTCAATTAGTATCGGAAGTATGCCGAATGTTTTACCTGCTGAATAGTCCCCCTCACAATTACTTGCAAGGGGATGTTAGGAAGTCCCGCCTTGGACTACTTTTTTCCTGGCGGTTAACTTCCTTAATTTATTAATTGCTGTTGTACGTATGAAAGTACTCCCATTTATACCCATATGCTGTATTGTATTTTTTTTCTTTTTTGCAACACTTAATTATTCCAAATGTATTAAACCCAATTTCTCTTTTAATCTGTTTTATGCTGTCCCATAATTTTACTAATGTCCCATCTAAATTTAACTGAACAACTTTTATGGATTGATTATTGTCTTTATCCTTTATAGCAACTTGCATTCCATTAGCGTATGCATGTTTTTGATTTTCGCTTGTCGTTACCCATTCAAGATTTCCCAAAGAGTTATTTAGTTTATTTCCGTCTTTATGATTAACCTCTTTTTTATTTGTAGGATTAATTAAAAATGTAATTGCAATTAATCTATGTAAACTAAAGTGATAACGTTTCCCATCTTTATTTAATTTTACATGCACGTACCCATTAGATTTTACCCTTGAAGATATTAATCTTTCTTTACTGTATAACGTACATTTAGATTTCCCATTGCCTAAACTTTTAACATTCCCCAATGAAGATATTTTGTAAAGACCTTCAAACCCTTTTATATCATTCCATATTTCCATACACAAATATAATGTTATCCATGCAGGTTCGCCTACCCTGTTGATAACTAAACTTCATCGGGAAATAATGGTTGCTCCTTAACCATCACTTCACTCTTATCTGTCAATCCATTTAAACGTTGGGTTATGCTTGGGTTGTAAATCCCTGACATACCGCCTTCTATTTGGTCTGTTCTTACTGCCTTGCGTATGCGTGAACAGATAGTTTGATATTCATTATATCTTTGTTCCGTATTTGCAAAGTATTGGCTTAAATCGCTTATAATGTCGTTATCGTAACACCAGCACTCAAACCCATCTATTGTTAAAGGTCTTTCTTTCTTACGGTTTACTTCATCTCCGTCCTTACCTACAAAGTCCTGCACTAATATAGGTCTGCTTTTAGTGTATGTTTTGTACTGTTCAAATAACTCCCACATCTTTTCTGGAGTTTCTATATATTTATGTTTTCCCATTATATTTTACTCTTATCGTATTGTAACCACATCCCGCCTATGCTGTCAACCAATCGTTCATTTAACCACAATTTCTTATTGCCTGTATAATATAATATACAATGTGTTAATTCGTGATAAAATGTGTGTTCTATTATTGATTCCTTGTATTTTCTCCAAGTCTTATCGGTTTTGTATTTGTCAGCTATAATTATCTTGTTGTCATAATAAATAAACCTGCCCATGCAATTGTTAGCGTGGCAGTATTCATTGTCTATTACAACCTCAATCTCATGGCTTAAAATACTAAACTTGCTTGGTATCATTTAGAAGATTGCTTACTTTTTGTTTTTGTCAATTGTCTTATTTCAGGTTTGTTTGCTGTTAACCAAGTGTTCATGCGCCTGATTACATCTTGAATGCAACCCATGCAACTTCCTGGTCTTATTCCTGTAATCTCGTACTGCAATGCTGACAAGACTAATAGTTGCTGTTGACTGAACTCGTAGTTAATACTGTTCATGTCGCCACCTGTAATTAGGTATTGCGCCCTTAATGTGTTTGCCTTATCATACACATCAATTATGCCAGCTTCTTTAGCGTGGTTGTATATCTGTTCGTATGTTCTCATATGTGTAATAGTTTTTTAAGCATGTACGCAGCGTATGCCGTTGCGAATGGGACAAATAAGACCTCAACCAATGTAACACCTGAATAAATCTGATATGCAAGTGAAGTCCAATAAGCTAAACACACCACACAGTTAAACGGTTTACGGTCTAACCAATCGGGAATGTTAATAAATGAAGTAATGATTACAGCCATGCAGGCTATTGCTATGTTTATCATATTGTTTTATATAAGTCGTAACGTAATTTAGATATTATGTTTGCGTGATAAGGTTGCACATCCTCAAATAGTTGTTGTGCTAAGTCATACCTCATGTTGGGATTCTTGATTACCTTAACCATTTGGCGATACCAATCGTGCCTATTCTTAACCGTCAAGCAATTACGAGGTGACTTGTTGATGACTGAATAGTATGGGTCTACTTCGCTAACTATACACGCACGCTTCTTAAACCCTGCCTCTAACATCTTTAGGTTAGATTTGTTGCTGTTAAAGCGATTAGGTCTTAACGGAATCAACATAACATTAATGTGGTTGTAAAAGTTAGCATACTTATTTGATGCCACAGGTAATGTGTGCGCGAATTGTTCCGGGTCAGCAATGCCTTTACCTGTTAGTATTCCCGCTATGCCCTGACTTATCCTATCCTTTGGGTCAAACCCACCGTAAAATAATTGCACTTGCTTGCCCATATCAGGATCGCGCAATAATGGAACGATACTATCGTACATCTCCAGCACATCCTCGAAATGGGTTAACGAACCACTCCATCCAAATATCATGCGGTCATGGCTTATCTCAGGTGTAGCCTCAAATTGTTCCTCAGTTGGTAGTATAGAATTGGGTACTATGGTTATTGGCTTATTAGTAACCTCACGCACCGCTTCCGCTAATCTGTGATGTGTGCATGTTATATGGTCTGCCCTCTTTAATGTGTCTATAATTTCCTTAGTTTGGCCCGATTCCCTATATACGCCATAAAGTATGTGCCAACTTGGTAAAATGTAATCATCATCCATGTCAACTATCAACTTAGCATTGGACTTGTTCAGCATCTCCATCGACTCAGCGTGTGTGCCTGATTTACTTAGTGAACGGTTACACACTACTATGCTAAACTCATTTAAGTCTTCTTGCGGCAAGATGGTTAAGTCATTAGTAGTGGTAAATTCAAACTCATCCCATTGCGCCTTAAGTGCTTTATGTGGAATAAATAAACGGTGGTAGTCTATTCCTGAGTAATAACCGCCTTTAGCCAAATCATTACACGAAGGCATGATTAATAATACTTTCATCTTTGTTCCTTTAATTTGTTTTTAACTGCCCTTAATGCTGAGTAACTTATGCCTGTGGCCTTCTCTACCTTGCGCATGTTGCCGTATAGATTGTAAAGGTGTACTATTCGATTCTCAAACTCGGATAGGTTTAGCATGAACTCTTCGCCTTTATCTATCGCTGCTTCGTGTATTTCTTCTTGTATGTAAACTAACTCGCGCGGAATGTTGTCTTCATCCTGATTAACTTCGGCAAACATATCTTCAAAGTAAATCACATCACCGCTAAACATCTTACCGTAGTTACCACGTGCTGAACTTAGATTGGCTGCCACTCGATAAAACCAAAAGTTAAAGTAGCTTTCTTGTGGTAACTTAGCTTCATCAATGGTAAGTAACAACATCGCAACCTCCTGGAATAAGTCTTCACCATGTTGTCGCGAAACCTTGTGGCACATGTTCATGTACTCCTTGTTTTCGCTAATGTGTTTAATAAATTTCTCGCGTTGCAATGTGTTTTTCGTTTATCAAAATTAATGAAAAAACAAATAAATCAACATTTTTTTATACTTTTTCTACTTTAAGTTATAAACATTCAAATTATGACAGACATTAAAGACTTTGATTTTGATGATGAGATTTACTTTGAGGAAGCCACAACCCCATTGCAAGCTGTAAACATGGCAAACTATGCGCTCTCTACACTTGAGATGATAGACATGGATGATGAGAAGCTAACCGACACTGGCAAACGTACTTTGATGCGAGTTAAAAAACAATGTATTAAGTTATTAAGTTGGGGAGTTCAAGAAATGCACGATTCAATATTTGAAGCGGAGGTTGACAATGGGTAGACCTTTAAAATCCAAAACAGAATTGGCAAAAAGTTGCATATTAAAAAATCCAACAAGTACTCCAACCGGCTTAGCTAAGATATTATTTAAAGATTATCCTTACGAGTTTAACACATTAGAAGACGCGCGCACATGTGTTCGTAAGTTAATGGGTAAAATGGGTGACCATCATAGAGAACATTCATACAAAGACTTTACCGCGCTAATTAGTGAAATGCGTAAGGAACTGCCCAAAGGAGAAAGCGAAAAGACAGAACCATACCACTTGCCTAAGTCATGTACACGCATACTTGTATTGTCGGATATACACTTACCTTATCAGGATGATGATGCTTTGTTTGCCGCATTACAGTTTGGGTTAGAAAAAGATGTTAATTGCATCTACTTGAATGGTGACACGATGGATATGTACCAACTTAGCCGACACGAAAAGAACCCCGCTAACAGGTCATTCAGTTATGAGTTAGATATTTGCCGAAGTTTCCTAAAAGGTATCCGCAAAATGTTTCCTAATGCCCACATCGTTTATAAAATTGGCAATCATGATGAGCGTTATGAAAAGTTTATAAGAATGAATCCGCAGTTAATCGGTGTGCAGGAGTTTGAACTTGGTAACTTGCTTGGATTTCCTGAGTTAAGAATACACGAAGTCAAATCAAAGCAATGGTCATACGCTGGTAAGATGCCTTTACTTCACGGTCATGAGTTACCTGCTAAGTCGGGAGGCGTTAACCCTGCACGAATGGCCCAACTTAAACTAAACAAGCAAGTTATTATCGGCCACTTTCATAGAGAAACTAAAAGCACTGGTAAGCAGTTTGATGATAAGCCTTATGCTGCATACTCAAGCGGTTGTTTGTGTGATTTATACCCTGCATACATGCCTATTAACGATTGGAATCACGGTTTTACGTACTTAGAAGTTGACCCGAAGAACGGTAACTATTACGTACAGCAAAAGACTATTGTTGACGGGAAGATTTATTAACCTCAACTTTAATCTTTATCAAGCGGCCATTGATGAGTTGGTACTTAGATAGCACCAACTCTACCAATCGCTTTCGCTCGGACTCGTGTTGTCTTATACCTTCCTCTTGCTCAGGTGTTAGCATAGTTTTTGTATAAGGTTGTAGCAGCACATAGCTGTGTACGTATATATTCAACTTTATTACCAAACGCATTTAACTCGGCCACGCTGTAATAGGTATCGTACTCGCGCAACTCAATACGCATTCCGTTAATAGTTCGTGTGGCTAATACTTTATAGTTTATCATAGCTTTATAATTTCGGTTTTAACATCATACCAATATTGCTCATCATCTATCATTACTAATAGCATTGAGTTAAATATCTCATCAACTGCAATTAATGCACATTGTTTAGCCTCATATTCTGTTATGCCATATTCTGCTCCTTGTGTAGCATACATTTTGTCTACTAATTCTTTTGCTTTTTCTTTTGGTGTCATCATATTTCCATTTTTTGGTTAAAATCGACCTCGTTTACCTTTTCGAGAACTTGCATGCAAATTTCTTCAAGTGCAAACTCTTCGCTTTGAGGAACTAATTTCTCAATACCACTGCAAAAATAATTATTCTTAGCTGCTGCCTCAGATAATCGCTTTTTGAAATCATCATTTACGTACTCGCGAAGGTAACGCATTTGATAGTGTAATGCTTTTGCAAGGTAGTATGCCACGCTTAATTCTTTAATCGGGTCTATCTTAGCTGTGTGTTCGTTGCTTATTTGTTCAAGTTTCATAATTAAAATGGTGTGTTATAAGTTTCTAAATCGTGAAATAGTGTCCGCTTGCCATCAAATCCAACATCGATAGTTCCGATTGAACCATTGCGATGTTTAGCAACTATCAATTCGGCCCTTCCTGCTGTGCTTGTTCCATCTTCAAACGCTTCTATTCCGTATACTTCAGGTCGGTGTATAAACATAACCATGTCTGCATCCTGCTCAATACTTCCTGATTCGCGAAGGTCCGATAGGATAGGTATCTTGTTTGCCCTTTGTTCATTAGCCCTGCTCAATTGTGCGAGTGCTATTACAGGGATGTCAAGTTCTTTAGCCAATGCTTTTAGCGATCTGCTTACTTCGCTCACTTCGCCTTCTCGGTTGCCACCTTTGCTTTTATTTACAACTAACTGCAAGTAGTCAATAATTAATACTTCAATATTCTTTTCGCGCTTTAGTTTACGTGCCTTGTTCTGTAATTCAAATAAACTTATTCCGCCTGTGTCATCAAAAAATATCTTTGATGTGCAAAACATATCAGCCTTACCCAAAACATCCTTTAATTGGTACTCATTCATTCCGGTACGCAAGATATTTTCAAGTGGCACATCAGTAAGTTGTGAAATCAAACGCGCATAAAGTTGTCGGTTACTCATCTCAAGTGAGAATATAGCAGTTGCCTTGCCTTGTAAAGCAGGTGAACTTAATAATTTTAACGCTAAACTTGTTTTACCCATAGCAGGTCGAGCCGCTAATATGATTAGATCCGACTTTTGCCACCCATTTGTAATCGCGTTTAGCTTTTTCAACCCTGTATCAATCCCAACTACCTGCCCAGTGTTAGCAATCAACTTATCATTGTGCATTATTGCATCCTTGTACAACTCCGCGCTGCTTGTTATCTTGGATGTAAGCAACTTAGATGTAATAGCAGTTAATTGTTTCTCAACCATACTAACAATATCCGTAACGTCTGAGCCTGTTTTAAGCGCATCTGAGGCAATGTTTTGCCCTAAGTCTATTAACTGCCTAAGTAGTTGTTTTTCTTTAAGTATAACCGCTAAAGAACTTGTATTTGATGTGCTGCCAACTAAGTTAGTCAGCTTCACAAGGTCAAGTGTTGTGCCAACTATCTTCATCTTGCCATTATCTTTAAGAGCAGATGCCACAGTGCCTAAGTCAATAGGTGTGTACTTTGCGTTTAACTCAATAAAGGTTTCAAAAATAGCCTTGGTTTCGGTAAAGTAAAAAGCATCTGCTGTGATTACTTCTAAAACGTTGGATAGTCTGTGTGGCTCTATCAGAATAGAACCTATTAGCCTTTTCTCGATGTCGTGGTCTTTTGGTGTTTCCATTATAGTCTTTTGTTTTGTGGTAAATTTAAACTTGGTTGTGTTTGTGTGTTTTGTTTTATAGAATTATTATACCATTCAGATTTAAATGTTTGCCAACTTCTTTCTACTGCAATACTAATAGCATCATTTGCTTTTATACCCGATTTTTTTATTTGATTTTCAAGCATTACAAATGCAGTTTTAGTATTTGCTGCTCCTTTTGTTTTACGAACTAACAAAAAATCATTAACAATATTTTCATCTACTCCTAAAGAAATCAAAGAAGATTTAAAATTAAATACCTTTTCTTTAACATTATCTTTAACTGTATCTGTTACTGTTACTGTATCTGTTACGGCATCATTCGCATCTGAATTTATGCGGTCGCATGCGGTCGCATTATTTTTATTCCATCGTATAAGTGCATTATCCTTGTTTTTCTGTGCTGTATCTTCCCACTTTTTTAAATCTCTTTTAAGATTTTGTCTAATAGGTTCGAATATTAAACCCGTTAACCTATCAATTGGCTCTGGGTTTAAGTCGTTAATGTATGCTAAGTAGTGTTTAAATAATCTACCTGCCTCCTCATCGGTTAATGGGTTTACTGTATGTATTAAATCACAATACAATAATACTGATTTTTTGTCTTTTGCCATAAAAAAAAGAACCCCGCACAAGTAAGGAGTTGCACGGGGTTGGAAAGTGTTTAAACTTTCGAAAAACTGTATCGCTGCTCCTTACTTCAACAATACAATCAACGAGGCAAATATAACATCATATTTTAAATATGCAAATTTATTTTTTAAAATATCAACAAAGTAACCATATATACATGATCAGTTATACATTTGTTGCGGTTAGTAATGGAGTGTGTTCCATTTATTTGTTTTGAAGGGGCTATCAGCAATGGTAGCCCTTTTTTATTTAAAATTTTCTCGCTCATTTACAGCAAGTTACAAAGTATTTTAAAATATATTTAACAAAATGCTTGCATCGTGTTACATTAATACATTACATTTGTATCAACAAAACGGAACAAATGACAAATACTAAATATCAATTCAAAGCAGCGCGAGTGTTAGCAGGGTTAACACAGCGCGAGTTATCCGAAAAGTCAGGGGTAAGTATGACAACCATAGTTAAGATTGACAATGGTGTATATAATGACCTTACACCACTTAAAAAAATAGCTAAAGTATTAAACAAAAAAGTAAACGTAATTTTAAACTAATGACACAAGCAGGACGTAACAGGTTAATTTTAGCCGCAGTAATTTTAGGATGCATTGCCTTTGATTTTATCACAAGACACTTATAAACAAATAATATGACACACACACCCATCGAAGACAAGGTATTAGCCTTCTTAATTGAAAGCACCAAGTCGCACATTAACGCACAGCTTACCTACGTGCATAGCAATGTGATTGACCCTATTGTATTACTTGACAAGTTGATGCAGATTAGCCGCGATGCTATGCACTTAAACGAGTTAGACAGCGCATTTGTAAATGAAGTTATTAACCAGGTTGAATTATTAAGACCTATTAACACATTTGAATTATGACACCGAAAGAAAAAGCCGAAGAGTTAATAAACAACTTGTATGAGATTAATTGTAAATCTATCAAAGCTGATACGTATGAAGAGAGAGCAGATAGATATAAGTTACTTATTCCGCTATGTAAAGCAAACGCATTATACGCAGTTGATGAGATAATAGCAATAAGCTCAGATACTAAAATAGTTTATACAAAAATTACCAATAATTCTATCAGTGAATATACTGAACATTATTATTGGACTAAAGTTAAACAAGAAATAGAGAATGCCCATCAGCATTAGTCAACTAAAACAAAACAAATGATATACAGAGACCATTTCCAAAATTACAAATCATACGCTATCCCTAAAGCACAACTAATAATAGCGGACATACCATATAACTTAGGTAATAATGCTTATGCTTCTAACCCTGCATGGTATAAGGACGGAGATAATGCTAACGGAGAAAGTGAATTGGCAGGCAAATCTTTCTTTGAAACAGATGAAGACTTTAGACCTGCGGAATTTATGCACTTTTGCAGCACAATGTTAAAGGCTGAAAACAAAAAGCCAAAGGTAGAAGGCGAAGGAAGGCAAAAAAGCGAAGCCCCTTGCATGATTATATTTTGTGCGTTTGATCAGCAAATGTATTTAATTGAATTAGCAAAAAGATATGGCTTAAATAATTACATTAACTTGGTATTTCGCAAAAACTTTTCTGCACAGGTATTAAAAGCAAATATGAAAGTAGTTGGCAATTGCGAATATGGATTGATATTATACAGAGATAGGCTACCTAAGTTTAGGAATAAAGGTAAAATGGTATTCAATTGCATGGATTGGCCACGTGATGGAGAAAGCGAAAAGATACACCCTACACAAAAACCTGTTGAGCTGCTAAAAACATTGATTGAAATCTTCACAGATCCAGGAGATGTAGTTATTGACCCATGCGCAGGAAGTGGAAGTACATTAATAGCAGCCGAAAGGTTAAAAAGAAAAGGATTCGGATTTGAAATTAAAAAAGAATTTTGGACAAAAGCCAATCTTTGGCTTGAAGAGGAAAAACAAATAAACATTGATATTGATAAGTATGGTTTTCCAAAAACTAAAATGGAAAAGCAAACGCCAACTTTATGGAGCTTATAAAAACAAAACAAATGAACACAAGAACATTAACACACGGAGGCACTATAATAGTGCTTACTTGTACCGAAACAGGAATTGTGCATCGTACTAACAATGCACAGCTAATGCAAGTATTAGAAGCGAAGAAACACCGTACAGATGTGCAGGACACCGCCTCAATTAACAAACAACTTCGTAATCACTTAGCAACATGCAACTAACCGCAACGTATAGTGTTGAACGCAACACCCACAAATTAAAAGAAATGCCCAATACATTGTTGGATGAGCAAAAAGTTGACATAATTCTAAGCACAATAGTAGCATACAGCAACACACCACGCTATCTTATCATCAGCCCAACACGTAAGCGTGAAGTATGCGAGTTGAGGCAAATAGCAATGGAGATAATCAAAAAGAATACCAGCTTAATGTTAAAATCAATTGGTAATGTATTTAATGGCCGCGACCATTCAAGTGTAATCTCAGCTATCAACAAGGTAAACGATCTATTTGAAACCGATAAAAAGTTTAAGGAAAAATACCTTAGCATCCAACACGAACTATCAAGCAAATTTATTTTACATAAAACAAGATATTAGTTGCATTTGTCAAAACGGAATTGTAACCTTGTATAACATTAGTCAGGTGGCGGAATGGTAGACGCAAAGATGTTGTGAGTTGGTAGGTAATAACTACTTGGATGGATTCCACACTAGAACTCTCATTACAGGTTCGAATCCTGTCTTGACTACTTAGGGAGACTGTTACTAATTCATAGAACCAACATAGCAGGGAATCACAGAATTAGAATTTAGTCAGGTGGCGGAATGGTTAGACGCTGCTCGTGGAGAGTTGATTGGTTCTGTTCGATTCAGACGTAGGAAATGGTGTTCCTCAAATATAGGTTCGAATCCTGTCCTGACTACAAAAGGTTAAACATTGAAACCTTTGTAAATTAATCTGGGAAAATCAGATGGAGGTTGAGGTTAAAACTCACTTAGAATACAGAAGCTTGGTTAGTCCAAGATAGAATATCTCTAATTTACATAAAGATACCAATAGTAATATTGGATGTGTTTTTCCCTTGAGAAAGGAATAGTAGAGTTAAAGAGGTTAATAAATAAATTCAACTACAAACCTTACAACACAAATGAGTTCTCAGCAAGTAGTTAATCCAACGGAGGAAAGGTAGAAATACTGAAGGACACTCAAAAGGGATGCAGAAAACCAAAGTCTTAGAAAGGTCTGCAACTACGTGACCCTACTTAAATAGAATTAGGCTAGAGATGGAAACACAGAATATGTCTAATATCATCAATGAAAGAGGGTGCTAAAAACAAACCAAAACAAAACAAAATGAACACATTACCTACGCTCGCAGACCTTACGCAGGATTTGCAATTAGCTTGGAAAAATGACCAGCTAAACCTATTACTAAACCAAGCCCCACCAAAAGAGTGGGTTAAGAAACACCCATTTATTAAGGATTACAGCTACCTGCCAATTGATAAGGTAGAACATTTACTACGCAAGATATTTAAAGAGTACAAAATTGAGATTACAGGACAAGGCACAGCATTTAATGGCGTGTGGGTAACTGTTCGTGTACACTTTAAATCACCTACCAATGGCGAATGGTTATTTTATGATGGCATCGGAGCGGCTCAACTACAAACTAAACAAGGCTCAAGCCCTGCTGACTTAGCTAACATAAACAATGGTGCTTTGTCGATGGCGTTCCCTATTGCGAAGACTGTTGCCGTGAAAGATGCAGCCGACCATTTCGGATCTTTGTTTGGTGCTAACCTTAACCGTAAGGACATTGTACCATTTAAACCCGATAGCAACTTGAGCGAAACATTTGTTAAGTCAAACGCGGATAAGATGGGAGGTAAAAATGTCTAAGTATAACGTATTTGAAACTAAAGAAGACTGGGCAAAGTTCCGCAAAGGATTGTTTACTGCAAGTGAGGTTCACAGACTATTAGCTGAACCAAAATCGAAAGCTGATAAAGAAGCAGGCAATTTAAGTGAAGGTGCAAAGACTTATGTGCGTGAGCGTGTTGCTATACTATTAGCACCTGAAGAACCACAGCACTACAATTCTAACATCGAGCGTGGAAACGAAGCCGAACCACAAGCCGTAATAGCTTATGCTGATAAAATAGGTATGTCAATTAATGCAGATGGGTTCATTTATACTTCAGTCAATGGATTTGTTTTTTTTACTGATGAAGAATATAATGCAGGTGGTACTCCTGATATAATATTAAAAGATAAACCTTACACTATAATTGGAGAAATTAAATGTCCGCTAAGTAAAACACACCTAGAGTACATGATGATAACAAATGCCGAAGAATTAAAGGCTGCTATACCACAGTATTACGCACAAATGCAAATGAACATGTGGCTATGTGATGCGACAAATGGCGTGTTTATATCATTTGATGACCGCTACTATAACGAGGCGCACCACTTGCACACGGTTGAAGTATTTAGAGATGACGAATACATCGAACAAATTAAACGTAAGCTGTTAAAGGCTAAGGAATACAAACAATTATTAATAGATAAAGTGAATGGCACGAATTAACGGAGTAGAAACTTGTGTACGCAAAAGACCAGTTTTCAGAGAGTCGGGAGGATTTGACAATTTAAGTAGATGGAACTACATAATGGATGATTTCACAGACAAAAATTGGTTTTACCATTGGCCAATGGTCGACACGGTAAATGAAGTATTATCAGACTTTGATAAAATAGTAACTAAACCAAGATTAAAAATAATAGAACAAAAACAAAATGGCACAACTAACACAAAAAAGCGCGCTACTAAAGCTGCTAAAGAAAGGTAAGCCTGTTGATGACAACAAGGCCCGACTACTAACAGGCTGCACAACTATTCGCAGTCGAGTATCCGAGTTCATTGCAATGGGTTTTAAGATTGATAAGGAGCGAGTAAACCATACTACCAGGTACAAGACTAAAGGACACCATGTAGCTTATACGATGGATGTTAAACACGCTAAAAAGAAGGGATTAATATGAGCAACAAAAATCAAAGTAGTATTGAATGGTTATACGAACAACTAACCTTGACTTGGTATGATTATAATTCAGGTAAAGATTTGTTAGACAAAGCCAAAAAAATGCACGAGCAGGAGATAGTAAACGCTTGGGAAAAAGGCAACCATAAAGAAATGAGAGGTGGTAAATATTTAAAACCGTTAGCAACCCAATACTACAACGAAACATTTAACTCAGATGAAGCCTAAGAACTGCAAGATATGCAAAGCCGTGTTCACTCCTATTCGCACATTACAAATGGTTTGTGGCGCACGATGTGGGATTGAATACGGCATTAGGCAAACCGCTAAACGATTAGACAAAAAAGTTGCAGAGTATAAGTCGGAATTACGTGCTGAAAAACGTGAGGCAAAGGAGAAACTAAAGACTTATTCGCAGCGTGTTAATGAAGTTAAAGTGATTTTCCAACGCTACATAAGGATGCGAGATGCAAAGCTACCATGTATTAGTTGCGGTGCTACAACATCAAGCGTATGGGATGCTGGCCATTATAAAAAAACTGAGTTGTACAGCGGGATTATTTTTCACGAACTTAACGTAAATAAGCAATGTGGCAAATGCAACCGCTATCTTGGAGGCAATGAACTAAAATACCGAGAAGGATTAATTGCAAAAATAGGATTTGAAAAAGTATCGGAATTAGATTTACTTGCGGAAGAAACGAGAGTAAGAAAGTACAGCGATTTGGAGTTGTTGGAAATTAAAACGAGGTACAAAAATAAACTTAAAGGAATATAACAATTGGCGTATATACGAGGTACGCCAAATGATAAATTTTAAATTATAAACAAATGCTTGTAGGTGTATCTTGTATATACGCTGTTATAAGTTGTAAAAATTACGGAACATGAAACACGGAATTAAATTAATAACAGGCATCTTCTTTTTGCCATTACTTATAATTGCTGGAGTAATAGCAATAGTAAAAACGATAGTAGTATTAACCGTTGTGTTTGCTTGGCAAAAGGGAGATGAATGGCATGGAGAAATGTTGATGAAACTACACAAGTTTATGCAATGGATGAAGCAGTAATTTTTATTGCTTATAACAGCCCTATTGCGGATGTTGCTCACTTGATACTATTTGGCAATTTCCGTAATGGTTTGTTATGGCTAAATTACTAACCCAATTATTACACCTACTAACCCACTCCACACAGCCGCTTTGATTAACTTAATCTGAGCGGTTTTCTTATGCGCCTTCATGCTCTTTTGCTGCGAGGCTATAATTAGGCTATCTGCTTGCACAACGTTGCTTAAATGAGTTATAATGGAATCCTTGACAACTGATTGAACTACGCATGACTCATAAGACATTGCAAGTACGTTAATGCTATCTATCCCATGTAGCGAAAGTATAGCACCTGTATCGGTTGGAATGGATAACGTGTCAATTTTAGTAATTAGTTTTATACGTTCTTTAACCGGTTTCAACTTGTAACCGTTTAGTCGATTAGTTAACGCCATACGTTCAGCCTCAAGTATAGCGTTCAACACATCCACACTGTCAAGTGTTAGCATCCTGTCAACTTCTAAAATAGCAACTTGGTTTTCTAAGGTAGTTGTTTCGATGTAATGCGCTTTGTCATGGTTGCAGCGGTCAATTGTCAAGAAAACAATAAATACTGCAAGCAATAATACTACTAAATCTTTGTAACGTGAAGTGGTCATTTGATGTAAAGTAATTGTGTTTTTAAATTATTTGGATCGTAGCTTATATGCACCCATTCAGGTCCGCTCTTATCTCCGTACTCATGAATTAGCTGTGAAAATTCCACGTTATCTTTAAGCCAATTAAATAACTTTAAATTTTCCGCGTTACTGCCAGCATCTAAATCAATCGCCATACCTTTCACATGGTCCGATGTTTTACTACCTTTAACCGCCTTGTTCAATTCTACACTACGGAAAAAAGAGTTAATTCTTATTGGCTTACCATACCACTCACGCAATGGTTCAAAGCATTTCTCAGCTACTAATTTCATGGCTGCTAACTGTACCTCATTGGGTATATTAGTAATGCCTTTGTCTTGAGCAGTTTTGCTATACGTTCCTTCTGCGTAAGTGATATGTTTGCTTATGTTCATTATGATGCCAATAAGATAGAGTTAATAGTAAAACGTGTTTGCAAAGTAGCACCGTTAGTAAAACCTACACGTGCATAACGCCAAGATGGTAAGTGATTAATTTCAGCATAAAATCCTCCGCCTGTTACAGCAGTAGTTGCTATTGATTTTACTCGCCTCCAAGTTGTACTATCTCGTGATACTTCTAACCATAAAGTACCTGTTTGGTCAGACTCTGCACTTACTCGTAATTCTTGTGCGTATGTTGCTGCATTCGCAAATGCTGTTGCTGTTGCTGTAACTGTTAAGTCTCTTGATGTTCCGGTAAAAGTAGCAGCTGCTGCTAATACAGTTGAGCTATCATCGTACCAAATACCTGCTCCTGCAATTGTTCCTATTCTTGTTGTGCCTGCATTAAGTCCTGCATTTACTTGTAAGTTAGCATTAACACCCTGCTGAACGTTCATTACATTTGCAGAAAAAGGAAACTCGCTAAAAAACCCTATTGCTCTTACTGTCCCTCCAACAAATGCAGTCGATATACGTACACGAATGTAACGTGCATTAACACTAAGTCTAAATAAACGATTAGTATTTGCCGCAATAGCAAAAGCTGCGTTATTAGGATTTGAGTTTATTGCAATAGCCTCTGTATGTAATAATGGTAAACCTACCGTACTTGTATTATCGTTTGTTTGTTCAAAGAATATTTGACCTGCACTTATTCCTGCACTTGCTATGATTTGAACTGTGCCACTTTGAAACTTTGCAGCATCATACCACCCATTTACTATACCTGTAAGTAAGTCCGTGTTAATAACTGATTGCGCTAATGGTCCGTTAATTTGCGCTCCATCAGGTAATGTAATACTTAAAGATGCAGCTCTTAATTGGGCATCAGTTAAAGGTTGTTGAATTGGTAATGAGTCTACGTTCACGTGTGAAGTATTAATTCCCGATACATCCTCAGATGTTTTAGTTGTAAACTCGACTCCGAGTCCGTCTTTTAAAGTTTTATTGTTTGACATAGTTTTTTATTAAATTAAAATATATAATAGAACATATTACTAATAATATATAATACTGACACTATCCAGAGTCCACAGTATATTGGGCCATCATTGTCTGGTGATTTACAGCAAGTATAACCTCATAACACATTCCCATTTATGAACTCCTGAGATTAAAACAATCAACACGAGCCCGGTCACTTTCACGGCTCTGTATGTGCGTGTGTTTGCAGTTCTAATCACACCAGTGCTGTCACATAACCAGACACAGCTGGGTACATGCTCTCTACTTATGTGTACTACAAGTTACATACGTATGCATCGAGCACCATGTGTATAACTACACTACACTGAGCTTGCGCTTGTGAGCATGCAAGTGTGCTACATGCTTGTCATTGAATCATAGGCTACACACAACGCACTTGCCCTTGTCAACGCAAATAAACCTAAGTGCGTACGTGTGACTGCATGTATCAACAGGTTGGCAGTAGTGCACAAGGTTTGATACACATATCATGGCTAGAGAAAGGGTGGGATGTCACTCGCCTATTTATGAATCTGATACAAAAAGTCACAAACAACTGGCTCATTGCAACTAGTTTCAGCATTGGAGTAGCAGA
>JAUKPS010090852.1:1003-34333 GCA_032273165.1 Chlorellidium tetrabotrys | reverse complement strand
TCCAGCACGTGTCGTTTATCTGCCGCTGCCATTATAAAGCGTGTTTCATTTCTATCCGACGAGACGTTTCTTCTCATAAAAAACTAATATTATTAGATAAGCTCCAAATGTGCTCGAGCAAAAGTAATAGATGCGAGTGATTTTGCTTGGTTTTGTTTGCCTTGCAACGTTGCATGACCACCATTTAGCTTTCCATCTTGGACCTGGCTTATCACAACGCATTCTTTTCTGAAACGATCTTGCTTTAGCTGGATCGTTATTATTAACCTTCATACCTGGTTGTCCGAATCCAAGCTTGATTACATTGCCGGATTCATTCTTTGTATAGACCGAGAATTTTCTTGGCCCTCCTGGTGTTCTGAATGGCTTATTAAGATCAACCTCTCTTCCGTGATACTCAGCTTCGTCGACTTCATCAAATTCCTGAAACGGAACATCCAACATAACCTCAATGCCGTCATATACTGAAAGCTCTCCAGCATCGGTCCCAATCAGGAATAGATCATCGTCATTAAGATCTAATATATTGTCCTCCCATAATAATCTTGCTTCATTAACTAAGGCAAGCCATGAATCGGATTCTATTCTATATACACTCTCCATTAGTGGAATACCTCTTTCTATGTGGTATTCTAAGCCCTCGCTTATCTGCTGAAGTGTAATTGATTCGTATGTACGCACGTATTTCATATATTATATATCCTGAATTTTTTTATGAAAAATCCATCAAATTATTTTTTTTGACCGTTATCCTATATTACCTTTGCCCTATTAAAGGACACCAATGCGGTGTATGCAACTAAAATAAAAACGGTATTTATAAAATGAGACAATTTAAAATTTCGGAAAGATTAACACCCAGGACAACGAGAGGATCATCTACATATCTTAATGACGTGGAAAGAATACCAATGGTATCCGCAGACAAGGAAGCTGAATTAGCTTTCCGTGCAAAAAACGGAGATATGGATGCAAGAGATCAGCTAGTTACTGCAAATCTTAGATTCGTTCTATCAGTAGCTAAAATGTATGCTTATAGTCCTGAGGATTATGCAGATTTAGTAGCAGCTGGTAATGTTGGACTAGTAGAAGCAGCTACAAAATTCGATCCTTCCAGAGGATTCAAATTTATATCATATGCAGTTTGGCACATTAGAAAAGAGATGCTAGCACATCTTAGTGACAACTCGAGGTTAGTTAGAATTCCGATCAATCAGATCAACACAATCAAAGCCATGATGGATACTGCTGGTAATATGTCAGCTCATGAGGGAAGAGATATCGATTTCGATGAGACATTCGAGCTAGTAAAAGGCAGCAAGGACAAATTTAGCCGTATTAGACCCGATGTATTAAAGAAAGCAATGTCCGCTGATATCAGACCGGCTTCATTTAACAATCCGTTATCATCGGATTCTAATGACACGCTAATCGATATCTATGACGGTAGGAGCGAATCCCCGGATAAAGAGGTAATTGAAAATGATACCAGGGAGATGCTACAAACACTAGCAGGTGAACTACCCCCACAATATGCTGAGATTGTTATGAGAAGACATGGTATACCTGGTTATGCTGAAGAGCCGGAATCATTCAGTATTATCGGTGAGGATATCGGTCTAACCTCAGAGGCTGTTAGAATGAGGTACATGAAAGCTCTAAGAGTGATGAAGTTGAAAGCAAAAAGACACAACTATAAAATATCTGATGTTTTCTAATCTCATTTAGAGCACACAAAAAAGGTCTGATTTACTCAGACCTTTTTTGTTATATTTGATTTCTTATATTGCTATATTTTAGTAGAGATTTAATCTTATCTTCAGGTAACCCCATATACTTAACAATCTTATCTAGATCTCTATCTTCAGCATATAGCTGAAATTTGCTAGGATCGTTTGTTATCGAATCTGCTATCAACTTAATAAGCTGGCTTTCTGATGCTCCACCTCTATTAGCTTGCATAACTGATTTAGCATTAGTGAACACCTTATCGATAGACTCAACGATATCATAGGGATTTAAAGCACCCCCGAGGGCATCGTAATTCTCAGTCTGCGATCTTGGCGTTAAGTCAGTCCAGATAGTGATATCAAGTTCGTCAGCATCCTCGACAAAATCATGTATCACTTCTGCAATATCATATAGACTTGTCATTTCGGAAACCTTCTCCTCAACGTCATCCGGATCCATATAGTCTTCCAAAATGGCTGTTGCAATATCCCAAAAAGTTGGGGTCACGCAAGCATAATAATCGTCCATATGTACATCACGACCATACCCAGAGACGTGCACAATCACACCCAGCATTTTACCGCTCTTATCTGATTCCTGTTCTTCGTATAGCTTAATGTGTTTCATTATAGATTAATTCTTGTTTTTGACCCATCAGGATGTGAGTAGACTATATATTTAGGTTTAAGTGCTTTTTTAGTGCTATCCAACATATCGGTGTATTTTTTACCCAAACCAGATTTTAAATAAGCAACCGTCATGTGCGGATGATAGTCCGGATAATCAGTTGTATGAGGTAATTTACTAAGTTCTGCATTACAATCATGTAAACCTGGACCTTGCACATCATATTTTAGTACATCAAACTTTTCATTTTCAAAAAGAGATGGGTTTGCAATAGCACAATTGCCAAATGCAAAGTTTTTAACAATCTCCTTAACAACTTCAGGTTTTACATCATCGTGTAGTCCATAAAGCAATGTGCAATGTGGTTCGTTTTCTAATCCAAATGTAGCATCCTTAGGATCCACGAAGACATCATCGTCTTCTATCTGTTTATGTAGATCTCCCATTCCTGGAAAATCGAAGTACAACATGGCGCAACCATAATCATACACTTTTTTCTTTTCGTTCACGAATTCTTCAAATAATTTTATTGATTCCATACTTAGTTGTTTATTATGCTCCGAAACCTAATTCAAGCTTGTCGTCCTTGTCGTCATCATAGTCCGATGTTAAATCAACATCCTTTAGATCAACTCCTTCAACTTCGATCTTTGGTCTAAAGTGACCATCACCATCAAAGAATGCTTTGAATTCTCTACTTGCACCAACCGCACCGGTCCATTGCATGAAAGCAAACATTTTTAAGAAATCGTCCGCAGTTTCCCTGTCTATGTTACCGATGGTGACATTGAGAGTCACATTATCGGATTCTGCTTCATCAACAGCAGGAACACAATTGGGAACGATCTTGCCGTCCTTTTTCTTGGTACCAACCTGCTTATATCCGTCCCAGCAGGGGTTCTTGCTTTCTTCGAGGTGTTGTTTAAATTTAAGTAGCATTGTTTAAGATTGATTTATCTATATATCAGGTTACCAATTAACCTACTATAGCATAGATCACGTTATCAGCATTTCTATAGATCTCGGTCATACCATGCGCCTGACAGTACCCCTCATATAAGCCCAATCGATAGCTTTCTGAATTGTGTTCAAGACAAATCATCTGACAGCCAAGTGATCTTAGATCCATTTGTTTAAGCACCGTCCAATCATGTCCTTCAACGTCGATGCTAACAAAATCAAATTTCTGTATCGGTGAGTCGTTTAAGAATTCAGGAAAGGTGATAAAATTACATTTGATTATCGACCACGTCATCCCGCTGAATCTTTTCTTCTGTTCAGGATCAAGTGTTCCTAATATGGACACCGGCGTATCATCTCTGCCCTCCCAGTTGCCACTCTCGTGAAACTCAAATTCGCCGGCCACATCGGATATGCCGAAATTCATCGGATGCACGTTGTTGTTATCCGCATAGATCTCAAGCAGCTTGCTGTAGGCTGATGGTGCAGGCTCTAAACAAACCCCGCGCCACCCATCAATGGCTATTCTTCTGCTATTGCTAAATGAGATGCCATCATTTGCACCAATGTCTAGAAATGCTAGCTGTGCTGGATCTCTGTCTTTAAAGTATTCCAATATAACCTCTTCCTCGTCGTACTGTGTGTATTTCATATTATTGTTGTTTTATTATTTTTCTTTTTTGTCTTTGTCTATCTCTGTCGTTAAGAGCGCGGTTTGGACCCCCATAGTTTTGCCCTGCATCCCCCGGGGGTCTCTAAGCTCTGGTCCCGTCACATCCAGAGGGCTAAACCCAATCGGTCTGGGCATTTCGGGGGTGATATTAGATGAGGGCCGGCCACCAGGCTACTTATTATTGTAGTCGATAACCGAGTACCCATCAGGTTCATGTACTAGAGGCTGTAGAGTACTGTAGATGGGTGTACGCCTATCATAGTTCCAATAGAGCCAAATGTCCCAAGCATGCCAACCAGTAGTAGCCAACTTACGCTGGATCCTCTCACGCTCAGTTCTTAATATAAGATAACAGTGAGCACATAGAAAGTGATCGATCTTGCGATAGTTGCCTTGTACCATGGAAGTATCAGATTGAGATGCTAATGAACCCTGACCGTATTTGACCTCACCGAATGTAACCATAGCACCCCTATTCAGCATAGCGTACTCATAGGCATCATAGATGGCCTTAGTCATCTCATCTGGACTCAGATCGTACACCACGTCGCTCTCCACTACTAGAAGAGCATCGAAGTCTCCAAAGTCGTTGATAGCTGCTCGGTGAGCAGCATAAGCACCGTAGTGGCCATAGCTTAGTACAGGTGGGTTATTAATCAGGTCCTTAGAGTAGTCAATGATTTCAGGTGAAGCACAGGTGGCAGCTGGAAGCTCAGATCTGTTCACTTTATTGTAGTGCTGAGAGTAGCAGGCAAACTCTGTAGCCAACGCTCCGAATGCGTTCAGCGATTGCTGTTGCTTGCTCATAGCAGAAGCCCATCTGGCTTCCGGGATGTCCTCAGGTGATCTAGGATCTAGTAGTAGATGAGCGATTTTAATTCTTGGTGGCTTAGTCATATCAGAGACGGAACATTATTGGATATCCTTGTCATCACTAGGTGTAACATAGTCAACCAGACGTCTGAAGATGCTACCAACCTGGTAAGCACCAAGAAGGATAAGTGCATAAGGGAATTTGACCATTAGGATCTGGATAACCATAATCACCATGACGATAGCAAATATCGTGTTGATGGTTCTTAATTTCTTTGGGTTCATAGCTTATTGTTTTATCGATTCAATAACAGCTAGCACGATGCTAATCACTGTGTCCAAGTTGTTCTCATATCTTACTAACAGAAACACATCTCGACCGATAGTGACTTCGATCTCAATGGTTCCGTTGTCGACAAAGTGTGCTCCAACCACGCAGTTGCCAATGTAGAAGGAGTTGTCAATGACGCCAAATTCTGTGGGGTAGGCTTCCAGTGCTGCCACGGTTAACTCATGCATAATTGTGTGGCTGGTCTCCCATAGGGCTCTTGTGATACCTATATTCTCTAACTCGATGTCAGTGATGTAATCACGTGACCCTTTGTTTTGGCTACTACTCATAGTGATGGGTTTGATGTTGTTACTTATAGCTTGGAAATGAGTGAATGTTCCAGAACCTAATGTCTAGGTAAATGTCTAGTTGAATGTCTAGTTAGACGTAGTTAGACATAGATGAATCATAGAGATGTTCATAGAGATGCTCATAGAGGTAATACTTATATGACTCAGTCCATATTTTGCTTAGCGGTCTGGCTACCATACAGATACCTCATATGCGAGGCCCCCTCAGTTAGACCCCTCCAGGGATCCCCTAAAACCACCATTAACCCCCTCCCCTAATAATATGGGTCCCCTGCTAAGCGGTTCCCCACCCCTACCAACACCTCTTACGCGAGGGGGCTTCATAGCCCCTATAAAGGACCCTAATTTTACCCCCCTCCACGATTTCGGAGGGCCCCGTAAAATCGGGTTCAGCTTCCCCACGCATCTATGGGGTTTCACCGCGGACAGCCCAGCATAGGGGTAAGCATAGGTTTCCTATGTAGAATAGGGTAGACACCTCGGATCTTGGAAAGTACAGGAAACAGGAAATCCACGCATCTACAGGTGTTTCACCGCGGGCAGCTTTTACTCTATACTACTCTCAGGAATTCCAGCTGGAAAAAGTTACTCCTGTCTATGGAGTTCCACCGTCGCCAGCGGTGTTAAGCAGTAGAGAGCAACTACTTTTTCCCGCCGGGAACCTGTAGCTAGTTGCTGGAGTTTGCAGATGTAGCATCCGTTCACCTCGGAAACCCTCATTATTTTTTTATCTGGACTAGAATGATTATATTTGTCTTAGCGGGCTACGGTTCCGAAACCGATAACTTTTCACGAGGCCCGATACGGCTAATCTCCTCGGACACCTCAGCACACAAAAAAACACCTACGAGATCCGAGGTGTTTATGTGAAAGATTCTTAGAACTACTTTTTCCTACTTAATCTTTAAACTTGCCTGGGAAAAGCATGCGAAGTTCATGTCCTGATGGAATGTCTTTAGTGCGTATCCCGAATACTTTCTTCTCTTGCTTTGGAGCTACACCGTCGATCGAGAAGCTGTTGTTGGTTGCCCACGCTTCAATAGATCGTGTGTATGGCTGTCCAACCTTGAAAGGGAAGTTAACCCCTGAGTTGTTATCGATCGCTTGTATACGAGCACCTAACACCGTGATACGTATTGCCCTATTCTGTCTTGATGTAAGCGTTATCACTTTCTCATTAGAATAGTTCTCATAAAGTTCTATATTTTCCATAGCTTATATATCTTTGGATAACATGGATTATATCTACGCATCTACGGGAAAACACCGTTGTCCAACTATCCGAGGTGTATCACATCTCTTTCTTCTTTCATCTACATCTTACTCTATTTCATCTACATCTTTACTCTATCTACACTATGCATAATCTGATCTTGTCTATGTATGTTCACCGTCGATTCCGTGGCCGGGTTCTTAACCTAACCCCACAAAAAAAGCCTGGTCTCCCAGGCTCTAAGGTTATTGTCCGATAAGGTTAGAATTCAAATGATGCGGTGGCGCAGAAGTTGCCGGTTAGCAGGTTAAAGACTGCGATTGCGATTCCTGTTACTGCTAATGCACCTATTCCGATTGCCCAAGCTTTGAATGCGATTTCTAATGCTGATGTTTTCATAAAAGAGTTTGTTATTTGGTTATAGAGTAAATGTAATAAATCCTTTCCGGATAAAAAAATAATTGGAGGGTTAATATCCGTTCCCGTCGCTCCACTCTTGTTCCTGAATGGAAGGATCTTTGTGACCCATTTGAGATGCCCAGAATGATTGTGGGTTGATTGATTGGTTTTCAATTTTCTTTTTCATGGCTTATAGTGTTATTTGGTTATAGAGTAAATGTAATGAATCCTGACCAGATAAAAAAATTATATGGTGTTTATTTTTTCATTTACTTTTTCATAGGTTTAGAATCATACACACCGTCGCCAGCGGTGTTATGCTGTAGAGCTGATGTAAAACTTTGGTGCACAAAAAAAGAGGCCGAAGCCTCTTTCCTGATTTGAGCGGTAAAGCAGAAACCTTACTCAAATCCGTGTTGTCTTTTATTTTTCTTCTTTTCATCCGGAAGAATCGCTGACAGCATAAACACCGCTGCCATCATGAATGATAAAAAGCAGAAAGCCATCTCATTGGCTACACCGCTGAAGTGGATGAAGGTCTGAACATCACCTGATGCTGTGAACACTCCGATAAGCATGCAAGCAAGGAATCCTAAAAGGCATAATAAATTTTTCATAGTGTTTTGTTTTATTTGGTTATAGAGTAAATGTAATAAATCTAGTTTAGATAAAAAAATTATTTGAGGGTTTTTAACCCAGCTACCAAGTAGCCGGGTTATTGTTAATGAATTCATTTGTGTAAAGTTGACTGTTGTCATTATACTTAATCACATCCTCCCACCAGCGGATTCCCATGCGAAGTCGAGGTAGTGCGAACTTGGTGATGTCCTCATCATGAATATAGAAGAACAGGTCATTGCGTCCTCCTGTCTCTGGAATTGGGTTACCTGATGAATCTAGGTCAGGCAACGTTTTCACCTCGGCGTGATATTTAACTCTAACTCCCATCTCATCAAGGAAGAAGTTTTCAAGGTCCTTAGGAGTTGAATCCCCAAGAAGTGTGCCAGGCCACATGCAAAGTTGTTTGTACATAAGTTTTGTTATTTGGTTACAGAGCAAATATAAGACTTCTCTTTCAGATAAAAAAATAATAAGCAATCTTTTTTTAACCGCGGTGAATCACATGGTGTATCCGGATATAACCTGATGTACCAGAAATTCCAATTGGATTATATCCACGTCTCTCTTGGAGTTCCACCGTTGGCAGCGGTGTTAAGCATAGACAGCAATAGAAAAGCAATTGCTTAGCATCAGTCCACAAAAAAAGACCTCACGTATGCGAGGCCTCTTTCCTTGATAACCAAACCAATTAACTTGCTTCTTCTATTTCTTGAATTGTTATTTCTATTCCTAGATTGTACATCATTGTGATGTAGAATCCTAACACCTGGGCATTGACACTGTCCGCTCTTGAGAATGCTCCTGAAAGGTCGTTGTCAAGCACTGCCTGAACGAAACTCCCCGGATAAGTGTTTACGCCCAATCGGTTTAACATGATTGATGTTCCGATATTAATGATGTGACTCTTTGCTTCACCGTCGACGATTAGGTGAAATGGTACACGTGTGTTTGTTGCATTTTTATCGAAGTACTCTTCAACTGCCTTATTCACTCTGCCTACCAGTTGTTCTCTTTTTGAAATTTCTGCTTTCATATCTTATGTTATTTGGTTACAGAGCAAATATAAGACAACTTACCGAGATAAAAAAATATTAGTGCTGGAATATTTAAAATGTTTTGGATTTGCTCTACACCGGAACACCGTCGTATTCATCAGCCTCCTCATTGTTAACCTCCCAGTAGAAGATTTCCCAATAGCCTGATAGGCTATAACCCATATCCCGATAAAGCTTTCTTACCGGTTCGGAGTTCTTGGTTAACCCCATCTTCATGAACAGCATCCATAGGTCATTCAGGTTAACCCTATCTAAGGTCTTTCTAACAACCAGATCGGCTTCCCATCTTAGGGTTCCGTTATCATCCTCAATCACACGGTGTGTGTGATGTGATTCCTTTTTGAAGATTTCTGCGTAGTCTTCAATGTCCATTAGGTCTTGTCTTCTTATTTCTTTCATCGCGGGCGGAGTATGTTAGCAACATAGTATGTATGAGGTGTTGCTTAGTTTAAGCAGACCTGCATTCTACAATTATCATTTTCAATTACTTGGAAAGCTTGGGATTCCACCCCGGACATCTCTTTCTGTTGAAGTCTTTCCATTCTTTCAATTAAAGCCATTAACAGCATTTTTCTGAATTGGCTTCCCATTTGATTTTCATTAAGTCCTTCCATGGTTAAATGTTTTATTTGGTTATAAAGTAAATGTAATCATTCCCGTTCAGATAAAAAAATTATTGAACGGGAATTTTAAATTCTTTTTATAAACCAATCCCTTCGAAATTATGATTTCCTTTTAGGACTTCTTCTCTTTCGATTCGGACCGCTTCGGCATACCTCGGATTTTCTTTTTCTTCATCCTTGCAAGGAATGCAAATGATTTGAGTATTAAACATTGACATGGTGGTTACACCGTTGGTCGGTTTGTGACAGCGATGACAGTTTTCTGCATACATAATGTTAAGTGTTATTTGGTTACATAGCAAATGTAATAAATCCTTACTGGATAAAAAAATTATTTGGAAAATAATTAGCCAACGGTGTTTCCCCGTGGAGACGTGGAAAAGATTAGCCCACAAAAAAAGAGGCCGAAGCCTCTTTAATATGATGTGAGATTATTAAACCTCTTCTTCCGTGGTATAGAATGTTCGGGAAGAGTTTTCTTTTTTAACCCGATAAACATTTGTACCTGTCGGTCCAATCTCCGCGGTCTTCTCAATAACTATTGATGCACCCGGTCCCATTTTAGTTGGGTTACCTGAGATGTCTTTCTTTCCGAATACTTTCATACTAGATGTTAGTACTCTGTGAATCTTTTGACCCAATGTCATTGTGGCATTAGATGCTTGTGGTCCTGTTGTCTTAGGTAGGAACCTTCCTGTTTTAGGATCTCTTAGTCTGCTCATGTCTTGTTGGTTTTTGATTATGAAGTAAATGTAATCATTCCCAGCCAGATAAAAAAATAATTCGAGATATTTTTCTACTACATCGGAAACCGATCAGTTTAATCCGTCCACCGCTGCCAACGGTGTAACCACGCATCTGTGGGAGATTCACGAATTCATAATTATGATCCACAAAAAAAGAGAGCCGAAGCTCTCTTAATCATTAGTATAACCAAACACTAACTAAACAAATTTCTTTATGTGTAAATCACTACTCCATTTTGAGAACCCAACTCAAATGCGTAAATGAAATTATCATATGTTTCCATTAACCATTCGAATTGATTGCTATCTTTTTGTGTGTTTTCATTTTCGATTAAATGCGTTGCGAAAACCTCTCTGTTTTCCACAAGGTCCTTGTGAAGCTTGTCTGCCACCGAGGAACTGATGGTTCCTTCACAATCGCTGAAGTCAATCATCTCGTAACCTGGTCTTCCTTCGAACGAGTCTGAATCCTCCCACACCGCCGATGCTTCCACCCCAAGTAAAGCTCGGGATAATATGTTTCGGAATTGATTGTATCCGGAATAACTCCCTGCTCTGAAGTGATGCTGAACTGTATCGAAAGTATCAAGATAAACTCCTTCTTCCAAATCGTGACACCTGTCCGTCACTTCAAACACCTCGAGTACCTCCTCACCCTCAGAGGATAATAACTTACCAACAACCTTTTGTACCTCTGGTTCCGGTTGTTTAACTATGTTGCTGTATGCGCATATGTCTAATCCCATGTCTTATCTTGTTTGGTTACAGAGCAAATATATTGAATCTGCTCGAGATAAAAAAATTATTTAAAGAATAAGTGCACCTAATTTTTTAACCTCATCGGAAATTGATTCTGTCAACTTTTCCGATCCAACCATCGTTGGTATAACGGTTGGTCCCTGAAGACTGATTAAGTAATCAGCACCTTCCTCTATGCCAACTGTTGATAAATAAGTTCTTACTTGTCCGATTATAAAATGCTTGTTCATATCTATATGTTTTATTTGGTTACATAGCAAATATATGACATTTCTGCCAGATAAAAAAATAATCAGGAAATCTTTTTCCAACCATAGGGTTTTAATCCGCCCACCGTCGCCGGCGGTGTAAGCAGCTGGAGCAGCTGGAAAGCAACTGGAAACAAAAAGGGTCCGGAAAATTCCGAACCCCTTTTACCCTTAAACCTTAACTCTAAAACTTAATCAATCCAAATTTCTTGTGTGTGGGAAACTGAACGCCAGGCTGATTTTTCTAAATCATAAAATGTGGTTACTCCAACTGGAGCGGCACCACCTTTTGGTTGGCCTGTGCTAGGAATCCTGGTGAGATCCTTAGTTCCCAATGCGATTCGTAAATCACCGTTTGTTTTTCTGAAGTAGAATTTAACTGCTCCATTTCTCAATCTCTCTCCTAGAGTTTGATGTGTGATTGGTGTTAATTGTGCCATGTGCTTTATGTTGTTTGGTTACAGAGCAAATATACGACAACCAGTCGGGATAAAAAAATTATTTAGAAATATTTTCTGGAAAAGTATCCAGGAGTTCCTATTGCGCAATCATCACCGTTTATGAACATGAATCCATTGTAATTTCCGGTATCATGCAGAATTCGTTCGATCATGGTGCACACCCCGGTTTTGAAATCCATGGATGCAAAATCATCTGTTCTTGCTAGTTGGGTGTTGGAATAATCCAGCATATGTGATACACCGAGGGTTTTCTTTTTCTTAGTCATATCTTATAGTTTAAGGTGTTACATCAACAAGGTCTTGTGAAACAACATAATCATAAAGTAGATTCATCTTACTAGAGAATGTTGTTGGTGATCCATCGGGATTAAATTGAACATGGGATAGATTCAGGTATGATATGATTTCCATATCATCTAATTGATCTAATGCTACATAGGAATAGTTGGTGGCGAACCACTCTTTGGTGGCCTTAAGTAAATCGTTCATAGGAATGTTATTTGGTTATGAGGTAAAAGTAATACATTTCCACAAGATAAAAAAATAATCTGAGATCTTTTTTATCCCGCACGTGTGCGGAGTATGTTACCAACATAGTATGTATAGCATCAGGTTACTGCCTGGTAACCTTTACACCGTCGGCAGCGGTGTTCTGGATTCGGATACCAATTTGCTTAGTGAAACCCCCACACAAGAAAAAGGCCTCTTGCGAGGCCTCTAAGTATAACCAAACACTTATCTTTTTCTAATCTTGATACTCTTCATCTTCTTCTTCCTCTTCATCTTCTTCCTCTTCCTCGTCATCTTCCCATTCATCCTCATCCTCATCTTCATCATCACCGTAGAAGTAACCTTGTGCTTCGCAGCTTTCAGGATTCGGTAAATCGTTGTACTGTTCTACAACATCATCTTCCAAGATCTCTACCAACTTAGGGTAAATCACTCCGGGTGTGTTATCCCCGCTTGGATTGTCCTTAAAGATAAGATCAATTCCAGCACTTCTGTCTGAACCAAGACCATTTAACTCTGCTAGTAGTTCAAAGTAATCCTTGCCTCCGAATACACCGTAACCTTCATAGTCAGGTTCAGTAAATACTTGACCATCGGGTGTAATCATGTGCACCGGGAAGGTTGGTCTGTTTGAGAATTGGTTAGCGATTGATTCTCCTGTATCGCATGCGTTCCAGCTAAAGAAGCCCATAATGTTTTAGTTTTAATTGGTTATGAAGTAAAAGTAATTAATCTTTTCCAGATAAAAAAATAATCCGTGAATTAATCTTCGACCGGAGCAAACATTTGTCTGCCCATAGCGATGAAGTTGTTGTATTCTCTCTCACCCATCGATTCTTTTAACTCATCAACAGCTTCACGGTGTTCTTTGGACTTCTCCAACACCTTATCGAATTTGCCTGTCTTTTTGGCTCCTTCCATTAACTCTTTAATTTCCCAGTTAGTGTCTAGGACTTTTCTGAAGATTTCTCTTTGTTCGTTTGTCATGTTTTTATTTTTAATTGGTTACAGAGCAAATATAAGACTTCCCAACCAGATAAAAAAATTATTTGACAATTATTTTAGAAGCTTTTTAAAAGCTTTACTACCGGACAAGTTACCCAGCCTGAAGATACAGTTCTTAATGGTTTGCTTACTATTCCATTTTCAATTAGGAATTCCAGCACACCTTCGTTCTCTGAGTAGTTCTTGATGATAACCTCATCCTTTTCCAGAACAACTCCATCTATAATCACCGTGGCCACCATGACTTGAGATCCATCCTCGTCATCGATTAACACGATAGATGTTTGACCGTTCCAATACTTACTTTTCTTTAGGTAGACATTGTATTCAGCGTAGGGTGTTTTAAGTGTGTACATCATAATGTTTGGTTTTATATCCCAAATATATGACATGTATGCTGGATAAAAAAATAAAGCACAAAAAAAATCCACAGAATCTGTGGATTTGATATACCGTTGTCCGAGGTGTTTTCCTCTAGAGATTCCAACCAGGATTAGCAACAATAAGCTTACCGTTCTCTACTCTTGGTATCTGCTTTGTTGATTGGTAATCATCATATTCAATTTGATCTGGGTAAAACTTTTGGCCATCAAACATAATGTAGTTGTCTTCAGATCTTTCACTATCCTTACCTCTAAAACTAAAACCACTTCCTCTTAATGAATCGTGTGCTGCATCACTTACCGTTGGTTTACCGAAGATGCTATTCCAAAAACTCTCATTTACATCAGAAGAGTTGAATGATTTGTAATCTTTAATGTTATCCATTTCTTTCTTTTATTTCTATTATATATCCATCAACGGTGAAAAAGATGTTGAGTAGATGTCAGAAAAGGTGTCAAGATGTTGACAAGATGTAGACAGTCGATTCACCGTTGGCGACGGTGTTTCCACGTATCCCTGCAAGATTCACGAATTCATAATCCACAAAAAAAGACCCGAAGGTCTTTTTCTTATCCATTTCAAGGTGGCGGCACATATTCAATCGTTGAGCCTAGACTCTGATGTTTACCCGGCCGGGAAATCCACTTGGGACGATCTTTATACTATTCAAGCATTTCTCTAACCTTTGCAAAGTACTTTTCGATGTCTGTTGCAAACTTGATAGCTCTTGCTTTATTCTTTGTGTAAGCAAAGAATTGACAGAACTCAGAATCAAACTCCACACCGTTGCAGTTAATCCTGGTCTGGATAAACTCTTCAAAGTCATATGCACTATCAAACTCTTTAACAGTTAAATCCCTTTTTGGATTTCCTGTTATGCACCAGCCACTATCACCGCTGTTCTTATAAACGGTGAGGCCAATCTCAAATTTAATGTCTCCTTCCATGTCTTTTGTTTTGGTTATAAAGCAAATGTAATTAATCCCGCCGAGATAAAAAAATTAAGCTACTAAACTTTTCTTTGAATACCATTTTTTTAGCTTTTCAAAGTTCTCCATCGGAACACCGTTGTCAACCAAATACTGGTTGATAAGCTTTTGGTCTCTTGCTGGAACCTTATCGAGCGAGGCCAAAGCCTGAATATATGTTAAATCCTGATTCCGCATCAGAGCTGATAACACCGTTGATGTTTCTTTTGTTAACGCTCCGGGTACAGTACACTTAACACCGAAGTCAAATTCACGAAAGTCCGGCCGATTCTTTTTGTCTGCTCTAATCAGATTAAGATTGTACAGCGAAGCAACGTAGTGTATGTGCTTAGCAGTGGTTGTAGTAAACTTACCTAACTCTATTAGGTCTGAACCTTCTATACGAGCAACAACAGTTTCATAACTGATAATATCGTTGCCATCTCTGAATAGGTTGTTCTTTAATTTAAGTACGTTCATAGTTGTTCTTATTTGGTTACAGAGCAAATGTATTTAATCCTGACCAGATAAAAAAATAATTCACAATCTTTTTTATCGCACGTGTGCGGAGTATGTTACCAACATAGTATGTGCCGACGGTGTTTTCCCGCAGATGCGTGGATTCACGAATTCACAACACACAAAAAAGGCCTGGAGTTATCCAGACCTTTTTAACCAAACCAAACTAAACCTATTCCTCTACTGATAATACATTTTCCAATGGTACTGCCTCACGGTCATATGCACCAACGTGTCCATTTGCGAATAACCATTCTCCGGCTGCAGTGAAGACGTATCCATACTCTTCAACGTCGGACTTTACAAAGTCATTCACACTTCCATGAACTTTGACTGATAGTTCTTCACCTCGGTCTCGGTGATAAGCTACGGTTACAACATTCAACGGATTGTCGAATGTGTGGGTAGCACCTTCTGGTGGAGCAACCAGAGGCTTTAATGATGAGATTGAACCAAGAGCAATTAGTTGTTCCACCTTCTCTTGTGTTTGATAATTTTCCTTAAGGACTATACCGTTGTATTCTGGGTAGCCATCCCAATGACAGTAAATTGAACGAACTGTTCCGTCCTGGTCTTCGATTGCGATTCTTGATCTTGTTGACATATTTTTTAAGTGTTTTTGATTATGAAGTAAAAGTAATAAATCTATTCCAGATAAAAAAATTATTCCATCTCTAATTTTGCATCTTCTATCGGATACCCTTTATAATCCTTAAAGACCGACATATCATTTTGCAGCCAAGCCGTTGCCATTTTCCAGGCCACCTCCTCGGTTCTACCGAACCCCAGAGCGTATCTAGAATCCTTACCCTCTTGGATAATAAAGAATTTGACATCTTTACCTACGAACCCAACATCGAATTGAGTTCGGTACTCAACGGCTATCGCCGTCGGGTACCTTTTTAAAACTCTTTTGTTATCCATTATAAATCGTTTAGAATTTCGAATGAACTGATTCTTCTTGAACCCACACCGGTTGCTAAGATTGATTCAATCTCTTTGTGTAAGTCTTCAACCTTTTTGAAATTACGTGCTCCAATAGGAAGCGGACGTTGAAGTTGCATATTTGAAATAGCGAATCCAGATCCGCTCTCTTGCCAACCACCGTAGTAGCTGTAGGTGAATGTGTTGTCGTCACGTAATAATACTGATAACGTTTTTGAGTTTCCCTGCGGTCCGTAAGTTGGATCGAATAATCTGTAAATGATAAGTCTTTTCATGATTGGATTTTTAATTGGTTACAGAGCAAATATAGGTAATCCTGTTCAGATAAAAAAATTATTTGAGATAAACTTTATTACCCGAGCTTACCAATTTATTAAATCTCATACCATCGGCAATCGAACCACGGTATATCCAATTGGGAGAAACCCTTGGATTATAAGAAACCATTTCCGAATCCGGATGCTGCGTGGAAACACCGTTGACTACAATTTCTATACTCTCGCACAGTATCCAGGAGCAAACAGTTTTATTTGCTCCTTCAAATATCTTAAGTGCTGTAGTCTGCTGATTCTTTAATAAGCATCCGCTCATTATAAGTTGTACCTCATCAGGAGAGTGATAGGAGATTCCGCCACCGTTGGGTCTTTCAATCTTCCATTTCTTGAAGTTCTTTCCTGCTCCTAAATTGAATCTAACTTTAATTGTCTTCATATGTTAGTTGTTTTGGTTACTAGGCAAAGATAAGAAATTGTTTCCAGATAAAAAAATACTACAAGAACTTTTTTAACTCGATAAGTAATCCTTCCGGATTTGAATCGTAATCACCGTGAGCGAACTTAGATACTAAGTCAAAGAAATCCCGATCCGTTCTAACTGTTACATTAGATGTTTTGGCCTTTAGCAGTGAAGACCCACAAGGAATTTTAGGATGTACTTCCTTAAACATGTCGAATAATGTTGTTTCTTTCATTTGGTTGTTTTATGTTAGTAATTGTTTATACTCTTTCGATGTCCCAGTCTCCATATTGATCTGTGAATGGTCTCCATCCGTAGGATACCCCTATTTCGCCGATCCAATCTGGGAAACTCATTCTGTCCTCAGGATGTGCTTTTAAGTTCCATTGATTAAATGACTCTCTTGTTAAAGCCCACCATTCTGCTTTTGTTTCTGCAATCTTTTTGTTTGGCATCTTACCGTAATTTAATTGGTTAATGTAAATGTAATACTTAATCGCTGGATAAAAAAATAATTGGTTGACTATTTACAGTAAATAGTAAACTGCAAACACGGATACCAGGCGGTTTCCACCGTCGCCGGCGGTGTTCGGATACAGTGTTACGAATTCTTAATCCACAAAAAAAGAGACCGAAGTCTCTTTTGTATTGTTATGGTAGTGATTAGTAAAACATCGACATCAGAGACTGGTAGTCAGCAGGTGTGGATACTCGGAAGCTCTTAACATCAACATCAAGTACTCCCTTTACCTCATCGCCATATTTTTTGATTGCCTGCTTGATTGCCTGCTCTTCATAAAATGCGTACTCCGAGTTCCATCCACCGCCGGCGAAGTTAAATAGGTATTCTCTCTTTGCCTCCAGGATTCTAGCTGCATTAAAGATTTCCGACTTTGTCTCTGTAGCGATTGCTACAAGATGTGCAAGAGCATCGTCACTCATATCACTTGATTCGATTACGGATCTAAGAGCTTGCTCTCTATCGATAAGAAGTGCTAATCTCTTTTGCATTTTATTGTACTCTGCTTTCTTCATAGTTGTTTGTTTACTTCGCTAATATAAGAATAGTTGCTTAGATAAAAAAATAATACGAAGGTTAATTCGCATGCGAGTCCGGGAGTATGTTAGCAACATACTATGTACGAGGCTTCTTAACCTTAGCTGATACACACTCTCCGAATGCATCGAGGTATGATTGTATCCGTGAACTGTGTATAGAAAAACAGAAGCTCTTTTGAGCTTCTGAGTTTCCTTTAGGATGAGACTGTCTTAATAAATCGAACAGCTGGTCTCTTAATTCCACATTATCAGTTCTGTTGATATCACGTTCTATACCTTCCATATTAGAATGGGCTTGCAATGATGTTTGCCATATCGTAATTCTTCATCAACAACTGAGATGCTTGTACTTGAAGACGTCGACGGTCATAATCATCGATCTTGAAGCTGTTGTCGTGTGTAGCGAAGTGAGTGACGCCATTCACTAATTCCCAAATGCTCGTTCCTGTCTTAGCACCTTTCTTTTGAGCTGGTGATAGTAGGATAGTGTCAATCTCTGCATTATGAAATGCTGCACGGGTTGTGTGAAGTGGTGTCCAAGCTTCAAGCTCTTTATGGTCAGCATCAGACATGAACTTCAAGCTGTCGTGTGCTGACTCCAATTCGAATAGAGATGCGTTGGTGTTCATAGCCAACCTTACCTTATCGTCGAACATGCTAGGTTTGAAACCTCGGTCGGCTAATACGTTCAGCTGATCCCAGAAGTTCTCCATTGAACGTGCATCCATTTGCCCAAGAGCAAGTGTTTCTTGAAACGCCGTACCAATCATACCGTTGGCGCAGACTAATCGATGCAAGAAAGGTGAAACTCTAAATCCTGCATCGGGATTGTTGGTGAATGAAATACCACCGTAGAAGTCCTCATCGGCTAACCCTTGTATACCCCAGGAGTTCTTTGGTGAAGCAGCATTGATAACCACACCTCCATTTGATCCAACCGAGAAGTTGTTAACCTCTAAGCCGTATTTATCAATGATTGATGAGGTTGTATCCAAGAACGTTTGATTGCTAATCAGATCTCGTGGATCTTTCTGAATACCAATAATCTCTCTTGTCTCAGGGTTAACGACCAATGATAGAGTCGTTGCTCCTTTAGCCTGGACTGCTATCTTTAGCCTATTGACTAAAGCCTGTCTAGCCTTATCCCCAAATGCGGAGGAGAAGGTTTTATCAAAACCAACCGGAAGACCAACGATCTTACAGATACCTTTAAAGGCATCGTTGGACATCCTGATTTGTTTGTCACCTAACCTAAGCACGTTGTTCTTAATGATCTCAACGTCCTTTAGGTTAACCTCTTTCCTTAGCGGAGTTCTTAATATCGCTTCTTTAGCTCTGCTATCGAATAACGATTGTGAAATTGTTTCGAATTTTGCCATAGTTGTTTAGTTTGATTACTTTGCAAATATAATACTATTCCTCAAGATAAAAAAATTATAGACCATCATTTTCGTGATTTTCTGTGCCTATTTGGAATAACTCATCAAACGCACCTTCCTCGTGGTCAAGTAGAGTTCGTTCGTGGCTCAGAGCAACTCTTGCATCCTCATCGTTACTAAAACGTTTTAAATCATACTCAACGTCACCTGAAGCGGATAACGAATAAAACATACGCTTACCTACACTACCTCGACGGTTTTTGGCAAAGACCATATAGGAGCTGCCACTGTCCTGATCTAGTCTTAGCTCAAGCATACCTGTGGTATTGTGTTTAAGCTTATTAGATCCGACAAAAACACCGCCTTTGGTCACCTGCTGTATCGCAATGAAGGTTGTGTTTTTCTTGATAGTGTTGTTACCAAGGTTGTGACTAATCATAAGGTCGATTAACCATTTTTCAGATCCTGCAGCAGATAGCTTTAAAGCCTCCTTGATATCCTCCTGCACCTCGGCAAAGGAGTCAATCAGTACGATATCGTAACCCGGAAGCAAAGCCTGCTCAATAACGGTCTTAGGGTTGCTATCGCAATATTCACCGATGAATAGAATATCAACTTCACCGAACTTAGGAAAACGCTTAACGTAACCATATAAATCGATACGTGTCATTTCGGCAGAGATGAATAGCACCTTAAACCCTTGGAGTGCTAGGTCGGATAAAATATCCAACGAGACTGTGGACTTACCTACACCAGGGTCTCCAATAAGCATGAAGTTACAAGCCTTAGGTATACCACCATCATTGGTGAATAGTAAATCGACCGGTTTGCCTGTTGCCATCGGAACGAATAGGTCATCCGGAAATTCTTGGTGCTTCATGCGAACCAGCTCCAATGGCTTTTCAATATAGTCAGGTGCGGGTACATTAGCTTGGCTCAAAGGTGGTAAACCTTGCTCCTCACGTTTCTTTGCTGCAGCTGCTCTAACTGCTTCTGCGATACGAGCCTTAGCCTCGTCACTCATTGGTTTTCTTAATCCGGTCGGTTCTTTGTGTGCCATGTTGTTTTTAGTTTATTTGGTTATTGATAAAGCAAATGTAAGAAATCATTTCCAGATAAAAAAATTATTCATCAAAAGTTTCTTCGTAGTCCCAAATTGTTTCACCACCAAAGAAATCACCCCATGCACCAAAACCGAAATCTGTATCTGTTTCAACGTCTGCGATGACAAGTCGGGTATACAGATCTCCCAGACTTCCCTCTGCCTTTTCCTTTTCAAATCTAGCTTTAAGCACATCCAGATTGCTGCTTAATTGGTAACGGTCGCCATCAGGGTGGCACATAATAAGTACATACATAATTTATATTTTTTGGGTTAAACTTAATCCTCCTAGTAGGCTACTCACCTGGGATTCTTTAATAACTAGTACATCAGAGAATCCCTGCTCATATTCAGCAGCAGCTTCCTCGATTACATAATCAGCATACTCTCCGAAGTCATTGAAGTCATCCCCCATCTCTTTCTCATCAATAACTATCTTTTCTACCCGCACCTCATCATTAAGGTATCCGCGGGTAGCTATTAAAATAAAGGTTTCTTTTTGGCTCATGATATTTTGTTTGATTACTAAGCAAATATAATAAACTCTAACCAGATAAAAAAATAATCGGTGAATTATTTTAAGATATATAGGATATAAATAAATATTAAACATGTCAAAAATTTTAAATTGGTTATTTGGATACTTACCATCTAACACTTCGGAAACAATATTAATGTAATGCAGAAAATTAAATCATTTGAATCATTCATAACTGAAGCACAAATTCAGCTGGCGAATCCGGACACCGCTGGAGACACATTATCCGGGGTGTTAGCAGCTAATCTAAATGCTACTGAAAGTCCTAAAGGAAGTAACACTAGCCCTGAAATAAACACTTATCTTAAGAGTGTTGGTCTTGGACCTGGTTATCCTTGGTGTGCAGCTTTCGTTTACTACATATTCGACCAGCTATCTAAGAAACTGAACATGACTAATCCGCTTCCTAAGACCGGCGGTGTACGTAACCACTGGGCAGCAGCTCCAGCAGACTTAAAGATTACAGCAGCACAGGTTAAAGCAAATCCAAAACTTCTAAAACCAGGACAAATATTTATGCAAGGTAGAGGATCCAAAGCACTTGGTCATACCGGTATAATTGCCGAGGTGAATCCCGAGAAAGGAACGTTTGTAACAATCGAAGGTAATAGTAGTGATAAAGTTAGTATCAACACAAGAAGAATAGGTGACACTTCATTCTTCGGTTATATTGATTACTTTAAGACAAGCAGAACTCCTGAGTTTGAAGCTGATATTGCAAAAGCAGTTACTGGTAAAGCAATACCATTATCACCTATCAACGGTGCACCATCTGATAACGAGATTGGTGGAGGTCCATTAGCTACGGCAACCGCAGCACCCGGAGACAATGATGTAGATAAGAGTTTTATCGGTAGCTTATTCGGTGGTCTAACATCAGCATTAAGAGGTGGTGGCAAGGGAAGTACAGAGATAAGTATCGGCGATGTTAAATCAGCAATTGAAGCTCTAAGATAAACCCACGGTATTTTACCGCAGACGCAAACAATTAAACAAAAAAAAGACTGAGATAAACTCAGTCTTTTTTTTTGTGATGTTTTATAGTAGGTCTGGATAGAGAGATTCAAAATCTTCTCTTGTATATCCAAATTTCTCGGTAAGCATGTGCTTTATTTCTATTTCTCCACCTGTGTATTCAACTTCGGGATACTTATTTGTCTCGTCGGATTCTTTAACTATCTTATGTGAAATTGCATACACCTCGAGATAATCATAGAAGATCTTATCATAATCTTCATCCTCGCCCAGAATGGTAGCTAATCTAACTGTTTTCATTTCCTCTTTTTATAAACTCGAACATCAATAGTATCACCAATTGAGAATTCGCGAGGAGATTTGAAAACTAAACTATCAGTGGTCAGGATTCTATACCGCGGGTTTATTTCATCATGAACCGAAACCGGAGAGATAAGCTCACACCCTGATACGATTGCTTTGTTCTGAACTAGGTCAAATGTGTCTTTACCTCTAACAACAGTTTGGGGTGACTCCGGTACTGGACCACACGAACACACAAGAACAATTAATAATAGTGGGATTAGTTTTTTCATCTTACGCTGGGATTACTTCGCTTAGCTTCTTAGCAACTAGAATTTTGAAATCAACCTCTATGCTAGATATCTCGTTGGAATCAAACATATGTTTCCACTTATTGAGATAAAGTGCGAAATATCTTCTGGCACCTTTTATGTGTGTTTGATTTTCACACGAGTCTAGCACCTTAAGTGCTTTTCCATATTCTGCTAGATGATTTATATGCGAGGCCTTTTTCATAGATATGGTATTTTTCATACTGTAAAGATAATAAAATATCTCGAGATAAAAAAATAATACCGGATCAATTTAGCTTCCGGGGTGTTTGCACGTCCAGTATCCGATTCACATAGTATTCCGTTTTCCTGCATTTATCACAGAGGTCTCGAAGATACATTCCATTCTTTTCCACACCAGGATTAATATAAAGAGTAACCATCTTTATCTGTTCGCTTGGAAAGTCATTGTAACAGGATCCACACATTTTCTTTATCTCCTTTGTCGTCTTAGCCATATTGGTTTACTCTTTTTTGGTTATTTGGCAAATATAAGAAATTGGATCGGTATAAAAAATAAAAAGGCCCAAGAAATCCTGGACCTTTAAATTAGCAGGTTAGTATTATGCTTTAGCTTTAGCTTTAGTACCTTTTGTTGAAGTACGGTTAGCAGCAGTCTTACGAGCATTAGCAACTTTGAATGCTGCATTGATGATAGTTTCGTTTCTGTAACGTCCAGAGAACACTTCACTCACGGTGCTAGTTGCAAAGCTAGTACGAGTAGCAGTAGCAACAACATCACCACGTCTGCGGAATTCGTTGATAATGGATACCTTTTGTTCGTAAGTTGGTTTAACTGTTTTAGTAACCATAGTCTTTACAGTTTTAGCTGGCATCGCTTTTTTAGATGCTTTAGCTGGCATCGCTTTTTTAGAATTTTTCATAACAATAATTGTTTTTACGTTCCTATATTATAGCGAATATCGGGACTAATGTTTCACAAAAAACCCCCAGATCGCTTGGCGTCCCAGAGGTTTTTCTATATAGACATCAGGTCGATTTGATCTGATGGAGGAGATGTATATATTATTACTGATCTCCGTTTTTGTTTCGATCAGGAGATGTGAAACACCGCGGATTAAATAACTTCCTCCTCTTTCAGCTTGCTGTACACTGATGCTAGCTTGTTGTGGTCTGCGTTTTCAATCTCATCCAGCAACGCTTCCATCGCGGATGAACCCAAATCACGGTCTAGTTCATCAGCATCCCACGATCTATCCAGTAGCATAACTCCAAGACTAACAAGTTCATGCGGTCCTGACACTTCAACGAGACTTGTCATCTCTCTTCGCATCTTTAAGCTGTCCACCATTTTACCTTGGTTCAGGTATAGATCTTGAGTTTTCATATTATCCGTTATTAGATTTACCGATTCGAATTCCAAGGAATGCCATGATAAGCACTGAGCCCAACCAGCTCTTAAATGAAACCACCACGGGCAAGCCCATTAGCTTTAATCCAAATACGAGTAGCAGTGGTGCTGCAGCCAGCATGGAGAATCCTAGGATTATTACGAATGCTAGTGTGAAGATGGGTACACCTTTCACGTTACCCTTAGCTAGGTCTCTTAATATTGTGATTGCTTTTTTCATCGATTAAATGTTCCAAGGTTCTGTGTCATTTACTCCAAGTTGCCAAGACACCTTACCGTCGATAAGAATCTCGGTGATAGCACCATAGCTTTGATTCTTGGAAGAAATGCTTTTAATGTAATATCCAGGTTTTTTAACCTTATCATAAACTAGACGTTGTCCGTTTTGATAAGCTACCGTTACCTCATAGCCTCCTGGTTCTAGGCTTAGCGAGTTGGTTCTGAATTTGTCGTCGACTCTTAATTCTGACATTTTATTTATTTTTTATGGGTTAACTAAATGGGTCAAGGTCATCGTTGGGAATAAGCCTCCAGCTCTTTTCCGCTCCTGGTGATTTAGCAAGACTTATAGTCTTCGCTTCATCCTTTAGTTTCACTAGGGCATCAGTGTATTTACCGTCCTTAATAAGTGCTAACACCTCCTTAGCAGTAGCAGCATCAATATCAACTTGGTACACAACTGCATGGCGATGTCTGTTGGCACCTGCTCTCAAACTCATCATACCAAGCTCTCGTGGATCTATCTGAAGATCTCCTGTGTCAACATTATATGTGACTGGTCTGAATGATTCGATTCCGTGCGCATCTGCGATTCCGTAAAATTTCATAGTTGTTTGGTTTTATTTAGTAAAAGTAATAAATCATTTCTGAATAAAAAAATAATTCACAACCTTTTTTCATTAAAAAAGGAGCGACTCCGAAGAATCTGCTCCTTTTTGGAAATCGGGCTAATAGCTCTATATATTTTCTCGCCAATACTTTTTTTGTACTTCCAAGATATATTTCCATGTCATTGGGTAATTGTAGAAGAATGACTTATACTCCTCGGGTGTCGGATGCTTAATCTCTTTAAGACGCCAGCTAACAACCATCAACTTAATGACGGTTCTCTTTTGTCTTGCTATCTCCTGCTGTCTGAATACTCTTTCATCAGCACGCCTTGTGTTTCCACCTCGGGCTTTAATAGCCTTCTTAAGCCCCTGAGACTTCCTTAGCCTTCTTAACCATCGCTTTAATATCTTTTGAAGCATTGCTTAGGTATGTTTTTATCCGTGATTCCATAACTGAGATCTCCACGGAGAAACCAAGAGCTTGTACATTTTCGATAATGGTTGTAACATTATAATTCCCTTCGGTTCGTAGGATCTCTGACCTAATCTCCCGATAAATAACGTCATTGTCGTATTCTACTCTCATTGTTTGACCTCGTTATTTACGAGTAACCCAATACAATGAATTAATATACGTTGTTTATCTTCCTCATTAACTGCACTGTTGTCCAGTTCTTTTTTTACTGCGATTGTCTGCAAGTAAATACCTCGGGCTAGCTTTTCAACCTCTCCCCGATAAACTTTTAATAATTCTTGTGTTCGATGATCCATTTTTAAATGTCACTTATTTTTATTCTTCCGCTGCATAATCCAGATACACATTTCCAACATGTAACCTTATCTGCATTAGCATCAACATTATCTACACGGTCTCCGCATATCTTACAGTTTAGATGCTTGGTGGTCTTCGGACCTTTGCTTCCACCTTTTGATTTGTTTACTGATACTGCCATTACTCTCCAAGTTCTAAGTTAACCATTGGGTCAGGTACTATTTCGTGGTCTGGAATGTTCTCGTCCACGAATTGTTTAAGAAACTGACACCTCTCATACTCTTCTCTGATAAGGAATAAACTCATCATGCGATTGATAGCATTACATATGGAAGTCATATCTCCTGATTCTAAAGCCTCAGCACCTTTGACTACAAGCATATCATAAGCCATGTAACAACCGTCGATAAATTCCTTTTTAGCCTCAGCCTTTAATTTGCTTCTGACCTTATTGACTTGTTGCTCCAAGTGATCCTCGAAACCAAAGCCTTCGTCGTCGTCTTCGTCAAACATTTTTTATCCCTTTCTTTTATTCAACAATGTAAACCATTTTTCCGAGTCCTAACTCTTTCACCTCTCGGTATAAAGTGCCTCCTTCGGATACTATTTCCATTTCACTTTCAAAGTCTGAACTTGTGTCCTTTCTGACTTTCTCCCGGATTATAGCACCGCCGGCCATATACACACGATTAACTATATCGTGATGTTTAGCCTTGTTGTCTGTGGTACAAATAAATCTTATCGCTGCCATATCTGATTCTTTCTATATTTATTCTAGTTCAAAAATAAAGAAAAATTCCGATAAAGCAATGATTAATTTAATGTAGGTTCAGTCGTTCTCATTTTAGATAACCATCCTTTGAAAATGGTTTTCTCTCTTGCGCTCATTCCCGCATTGAATTCTGCGAATTGTCCTGCTGAAGCTTTGAAGTCGTTAACTAATTGCTCCAATGTACGTGGTGTTTTTTCTACTGTTGCCATGATTTTTGTTTTTAGTTTATGATTATTAATAAGTTGATCCTGATTCATCAAATTCGTATTCTCCTTCCAATATTCTATCTTCGACGTTGTCGTCTGAAAAGTATTCTTCAACACCATTCTCTAGACGATTCAGTATTTGAAGCACGTGGTCTAAGAATTTCTCCGAGGCTTTTTCGATTACTGCAGCAGCTGCTGGATACCGTGGGTCTGAGTTAAGTAGTGTGCATTCAAATTCAATATCCGTTCTACCGCTAAATGTAATAAACTCGTATTCAATCCATCCTGATAACACGTCCGGAATACCCAACCACTTCTTAAACATTTTGTCGTTGGTAATTTCAAGAGCTTCCTTAATGTGAATCTCGTAGTCATCAAATCCAATGTTGGTGCGGTTGTTCTTGAAAACAAATTGATTCCCGTTTTTTTCATAATAGTCGTTGCCGAGTAACTCGGTCATCTCATCATGTGCGGGTTCGAAGAGAGCGCAGTCATCCGCTGCCCAAAGAGCAGCTTCGTGATATTCTTTCTCTTGTAACTCCTCTCTAACTTCTGCTATTGCTCTTAGCTTAGCTACCAGTTCTAGTTCTTTAAAATTATAGATTGTAACTGTTCTCATATCTTTGTTTGTTTGATTGTTATGTAAAGATAAAGATTCCAGTCCAGATAAAAAAATTATTTACGAATTATTTTAAAATAATTTTGAAGTGCCTCTTTCTTTAATAGCTTTGATAGCCAACTCGTGATCTTCTATCTCCAGTTTTGCTACCTTGATGGCAGAATACTCTCGATTAAGACTATCCGCAATTTCTGGACGTAGCCATTCAACAATTACACCGTCGGCCGGGATTGACTCTTCAGTAACAGTAATTAGTATCCCGCGATCCATGCAAAGGTAATAAGGTTGTAGACCTTTAGTAACCTGACCCATAACAAATGCGATACCTTCGCTACCAACATAAGGTGGACCAGTAACTACTCTTTGAATTGGGTCTACTGGGTCTGTGTTAGCTCTTATTACCCGACGGATATCATCCGGCATGCGGATTGTATTTGGGTAAGGTGTGGCATATGAAGCTATTAGTCTAGCAATGCTATATTCTTCGTCGTTCATTATTCCTTATATTAATTAAATTCTGTTTCCTGATTCATCGAACTCAACACCGTTGGCTTCAAGATCCTCGATAATGTGCTCGTCTTTAAATTGTTCGTTGTACGCGGTCTCGAGATCATTATATAGTTGTTTGGATCTTGAGCGTGCCCATTTGGTTACCGCTTCTTCAATTGATTCGACCGAGTCCTCAACGTTGATTGTGATAATCATTCCTGTGCCCATATCCTTTTCAACCTCATCATCCCCGTCTACCTCCACATAACCCTCGATAGTGTTCTCGTGGGCATAGTGGTGCGAGATTCTTTTAATTGAGATGGCGAGGTTTTCTGCAACCTCATCCAGCACCTTAATCCCTAAGGCCTCGGTAATGAATTTCTTGTTTTCTGAGTTGTAGACTCTGGCTGTGAAGGAAGCACCGTCGCCTTGACTCCAAAAGCCTGTGTACGATGTTTCTATATCGGTTAGCCCTAAAGCCTCCATGTCCTCTTGGAAGCCTTCAAGAATAGGCTCTGCCCAAAAGTCGTCATTGAATTCCGAGATGTGTTGTTTCTCGTCTTCGATTATTTTTTCCTGAATGTCTTTTGGAAGTTCAGAAAATGAAAATGTTTTTTCTGATTCTGAAAATGATTCGAATGTTTTTATTTTATCCATTGGGGTTTTTGTTTTTTATTTACTAAGCAAAAATAAAAAAACGGATTAAGATAAAAAAATTATTCTAGATTTTTTTGGTTTTCTTTCTTAGTATAATGATCGCATACGTCTACACGATTCTTAGAAATGAAAACGAAAATTACAATTGCAACAATTAGCAACATCGGTTTAAACACCGAGGGCCAACAAGTCGGATTGGCTTCATCAGATAATATGGCTAATCCCAACCAGGAAAGAATTAAACTCACAGCAAAAACTTTTCCTTCAGCTTTAAAACTTTTTCCCTTACACGGTTTGAATTTTTTCATATCTTATATATTGTTTAGTTATTTTCCATATTTAAGGGCAAGAGCTAACACAGCGGCAAACCATATAGCAATAATGATGGCTATAGTCCTGTTCTCTTTCTTCTCATCTTTCATAGTGTAAATGTAATTCATTTCCTCGGATTAAAAAAATAATCCTGTGATCTTTTTAGCGGGCCCCCGTCAGAGAGTATCTTACCAACATAGTATAAATGCTCCCTATTATTTTTTTATCCCGCAAAAATTCCGTACTTTTATGATGGGGAAGTTGTGGGCTATAATAAACCCCGAGATCAACTCCCGGGGTGTTAGGTAACTTATTAACAATTCTAGTATGGTGTCTCGTCATCGAACTTAATCCCATCCAGCTTATGTATGGCCATCTTGATTGAGTCTCCCTTGGATTTGTCCGCGGTGTAAGATCTGCCATATCCAGGTTTCAGCGAGTACTCCAGTAGACTGATAGCCTCATCCCTAACCTCAGGGCTAGAGAGTGGGGTTAGCAACGATGCTCCGTCCAGCCAGTCCTCATTGCTCATAGAGTCCTGAGGGTCGTTGTAGATGTCTGTTGCGTAGTTGACCACTGCCACCTCATCAAGCTCGTACTCCGGATCATCATCCTCGCCATAGCTCAGTTCCAGTTTATACTCATCGCCAACCTCTTCGATATTGATTACCCAAAGACCTGCTGGTTCCACCCCGGGCTTAGCCTCTAGGATAGCCACTGCTGCTCCTTGGGGTAAGGCCACACATTCAAACTTTTGCTCTGCCTGAGAGTAGTCTATCTCTCTATCCTCACGGGGTTCGATGTCGTCCTGATTCCAGGGTGCGTTAGGGTCGTTGTCCCACCAATCACCTTCGTATAGTTTTACGTGCTTCATATCTTATTTTATATTTTAATATCCTCCGTTGTACTCACCTGCTACCCATCTTTTAGCAACTTCCTCATCTTTAACCAATATGGTATCTGGTTTATGCGGTGGCTTAGAATGTCCAACATTAGTCCAAACTCTAGATGCACGATCAGTATATTTCAACGTTACTCCATAGGCTCCAGTTACATTAGGCCCAAAAGTAAAGTCATATTCTTCTGCACTATCCTTGCCGTTATATTGAACTTCTTCATATTGAGGTTCAGTTGCATTTATAGGAATTGCAAAATACGTTCCACCTTTATAAAGGTCTGAAGGATCTAATTTATCCTCATCCTGCATCCATTTTGGGTTGGATCCCAATCTTTCAGGATCATTTTCTTCGTTTAAGAACTCTTCAAACAGTTTTACGTTCTTCATATCATTTTTTCTTTTATATATCTCCGTACACCGTGGGGGGTTTTAACCCCGTACCCCAGATGGACCCGGCCACCAAATAAGTAGATCTAATACTGTTCCGTCTCCTATAGATAGAGAGAAGGCTAGAGAGAGTAGAGAAGAGTAATCCGATAGAGATAGTAGTACTAGAGAGAGACCGAATCACTCCGATTCACCCCAGCCTACATAGTATAGTAGTGTGGCCGAGGCGAGGCGAAGAAAACCCAGTCCTAAAAGCACCATACGGGGCGCTTTTTCCGGCGGGGAGATCTGGGGGATTTCGGGGCGGTACCTCAGCCCCATAAAAATCCACTTCTTACCACATTCTACCACGATTTCCCATATGGTCTAGGAACCGTGGGAACCCGGTCCATATGGGTGGGGAAATCGGGGCAACATAGAAATCCATGTAAATCCACCCTGGGTGGTAGCTCGGCCCTCCAGAGGGGCTTCCATAAGGGCCTATTTTCCGAGATTTACCCACGCATGGGCTACCCTACACAATATGATACTACTATACTATGTTTTGACCCCAATAAGACTAGGACTGGGATGCTGACTACGTTTCCTGAGAGCCCCTGGGAGTGGACTGGGTTCTCCTGGTTCCCTGGGCCGTTCTTAGTCTACCTCTCTCTACTGTACTCTCTAGCAGAATCTCTCTTGTCTTCTCTCTAGGCGTCTCTCTATGGTTTGGTCTACTACTAGTGAATAACGTGTGTGTGTTAGTTAATAAGACTAGTGGTGATGTTGTGATGTCTTTTATAGTAGAGTGCGTTATACGTAGTCTACTGAGTTTGAAGTTTAGTTGTAGCTTACTCTCTATGCTCTTCTCTCTATGTACTCTCTCTAGTTGGCATAAGAGACGGAACATCATTAGCTATTCGGAGGCCGGGCCCTGTAGGAGACTAAGGCCAAAAAGGCCCGTTTTGAGTGAGATATATAAACGAATAGAAAAGTAGAACAAGTAAACAACAATCATGAATAGAGAGAGATTCGATAACGGAGCAAAGGGGCAATACCCAACATCAGATCAACATGAGATTGAAAGAAGATGGAGACTTCTGATGGAGGAGGAAGAGCTAAGACTTAGAATTGAAGGCGAGTTAAATGTGCTGAGAACAACAGGCATTCCAGGTGCAATAGGGTCAACAACAACCACTACCACCATAGCACCGACAACCACAACCACAACTACTATAGCGCCAACAACTTCGACAACCACGACGACAACAGCAGCGCCAACAACCACGACGACATCGACATCAACAACCACGACATCAACGTCCACAACGACAACCACAACAGCAACTCCGGTGCCTTCACCTCTGCTATACTATAATCCAGCCAACCCAACTTCTTATCCAGGATCAGGAACAACCGTGAATGATCTAACGGCTAATAAAATAAACGGATCGTTGAATAACATTCAATTCAACACGCCGGCATTCTCATATAATGGAACATCATCAACACTAACAATCCCTGATAACCCATTATTAGAACCAGGTACTGGTGATTGGACCGTTGAGATTTGGGTTAATCATGCGGTGATCAGCGGTTCGTCTAGAATTCTGGTAGGTAAAACGGATGGCGTACTAGCAGCTGATTGGGGTTACGGACTTAGAACACTTTCGAATGGAAACACCTATCTTGAGGTTGGTAATGGAACCACATCAATAACATCACCAGCATACACGCTAACAACAGGCTCTTGGTATCAGGTTGTTGGTGTATGGAGTAACGTTGCAAGCAACTTCATTGGTCTTTACATTAATGGGGTTAGCCAAGGAAGTAATAGTCATTCATTCGCCAGTATAAAAAACACAGCCAACAGTCTATATCTTGGTTCATTTAATAATGGAGAATCTAGTCAGTGGTTCAATGGGCAAATGGGAGTCTTTAGACTTTACACCTCTGCATTAACAGCACCACAGGTTCTACAAACGTATAACGATACCGTTTCGATCTACTCTTAATTTTTATTAAAGAAACAAAACGAATCAAAGCAGGCAATTGTCTGCTTTTTTTGTGCGGATATATAAAGCCAACTAATTAATAATTAAAAACAAAACTATGAAAAAACTTATTTTAATCGCTTTAATCACTGTTGCCGCTACTCTGATGTTCAGCTGCAACACGTCAACAAAACCAGAAACAGTGGAAGATCTTAAGTCTGGCAAAATCGTAAAACTACATGAAGGTTCATTCGCTTTCTGTGGTGCATCTGCAGCAGTACCAACAGGAAGAAAGATCACAGTACAAGGTGTGGTGTATGATGAAGGATGTGCAATCTGTCCAGTACTATCAGGTCCATCTCTTTCTAACCTAGCAATGGAGGGTTCGGGTGGAACTTACGGTGATTTTAATGTGAAAGAAAACTTTCAAACTCCTGATGGAACGGATAAGACAATTTGGAGTCTATTCTGGTACTATGATCCATCAACAACTATTCCTCAGTTTAATCCTGCAACTAAAGAGTGGGAGATGATGTCACCAACAAATAGATCATTCATTATCAACTTGGATTCACCATCAACATCTGAAAGCAACATGTTCGCTATGCCAGGTGTTGTTTTTGATACCACATCTACGGGTATAGTGCTAGCTAAAGTGTATGGTCCACTTAATGAGGCGGCGGTTCCGTTAAGAGTAGCGGTTCCAGTTAAGAATGGTCAAACTTCAGTAACTGCAGCTAAGATCGGATTCCCTTACCCAGTCGGAACACCAGTTCCTGTTGCTGAGTACAGTAAAGAACTACAAAAGAAAGAAAAGTAAAATTTTATTATCATGATTAAAGCAGACGGTTGTCTGCTTTTTTTGTGGATATATAATTCTATGAAATACATCGCACCATACCCAATTTTTGAAGCTCGAGGTCTGACACCGGTCTCTCAGGAGACGGTAGACAAGATTTTTGTCAGAATGAATAAAGGTGACGAGGACTACCACGAGGCTGTTAAAGCCGTCTGGCCAACCATTCCATTTAGCGACAAGGCACTTATATACAATCCAGCTTACACATGGGTTGATGCTGATGATCTTAAGAAACTTAAGGCTGTGAGTAGATTCTCTAATATCAAATCAATGATCTAATGAAACACGTACTACTATATGAGTCATTCGAATCTGAGCCTATCAGAAAGGTGTTTAGTAGAGAACAGTTAAGTTGGCTTGACAAATGTACTACTGGTAGCTGGAAGTATAATCCAACAACAGGTAAGGTTGACGTAAAGGGAACATTTAACTGCGAGAGACAAGGGCTTACTGATCTTAAAGGTGTAGAATTTGGAGATGTGACTGGGGACTTTCGATGTTCATTTAATAATCTCACTTCATTAGATGGATGCCCTGAATATGTCGGAGAAACATTTGGATGCGGACACAATCAACTTGTCTCATTGGAAGGCGGACCTCGTCTCGTTGGCAGTGAGTATAGCGCTTCCGATAATCAGATCATTTCCCTAGAAGGACTTCCTAAGAAGCAAGTAGGTATAGGTTATCAAAGTGTGGGTCTTCGCAGAAATCCCATTAGTGCTGGCACATTTACCATGCTTATCGGCGAAATGTGGAAAGGTGACGGTAAGAGTTATAGAGAGGCACTTGAGGATAGATGGGAGGATGTTCCTGACGGGGATAGGGAGATCATATACCAATATCATCCGACTTTAACCGATGCCGAGATTAAACGATATAA